>PVJH01020759.1:0-40137 GCA_004026705.1 Nesogale talazaci | reverse complement strand
GATGTGAGACCCGTCAAGCCTGTGGGCGTGGAGCCTTTAGGGGCTTCATTTCCTGAGGGGGCAGGACTCAAGGTAAGGAGAAACAGCTGTGAACATCTGCTAATGATCCGAACTTGGCCTGTGGGAAGGATGGATTTTAGAAAGTAGGAAGTGGTCACAAATGAAGTGGAACACATAGAGATCGGTGTCCTAGGCATTAGTGAACTGGAATGGACTGGTGTTGGCCATTGTGGATCAGAAAATCAAATTATTTACTAGGCTGGGAATAACACTATCAAGAGGAATGGCCTGGCGGTCGTTGTCAGAAAGGATCTTGCTAAATCCTTTATGAAGTACAATGCCATCTGAGATAGTAATATATTTATTCATCTTCAAGGAAATCCCATCAATACAACTATTATTCAACGTTATGCACCAACCACAAAAGCTGGTGATGAAGAAATGGAAGCATTCTTCCAGCGACTTCAGTCAGAAATCAACCACATATGCAGTCTTAATGCATTGATAATTATTGGTGATTGGAATGTAAAATTTGGAAACAAAGAGGAAGGGGCAGTGGTTAGGAAATAGGGATTTGGTGGCAGAAATGAAGCTAGAGATTGCGCGATATGATAATTGTGCAATACCAATGACTTGTTCATAGCAAATACCTTTGGGAACAGCACAAAAGGTGACTCTGCACATGGACTTCGCCAACAGGATACGCAGAAATCAAATTGACGGCACCTGTGGGAAGACACGATGGAGAAGCTCAGGACCAGCGGCACCGGTGGGCACACCACCCTTGCTCACCGGTAAGTTCAGGACAAAGCCGAAGAAAAAGCCAACAGGTTCACGAGAACCAAAATACACCTGGGAGTCTGTCGCGCCAGAATGTCAAGAACATCCCCGAACAGATTCTGGCACACTGACCACTAATGAGAGAAGACTGGATGAGCTGTGGCAGAACATCAGACCATCGGTCCTGAAGAAAGAAACGATAGGAAAAACGAGAAGTTCAAAGTGGATGTCAGAAGAGGCTCTGAAACTTGCTTTTACTTGTACTTCAAGCAACTGGAAGAAAAGATGAAGTCAGAGAGGTGAATAGAAGATTTCAAAGCCAAGTCATATAAGGAAGCAAAGACTGATATTTAGAAGACCTAAAGGGATGGACGAGGGAGCCAAAGAAAGACGGCCCCACCATGCTCAACCTGTAGAACAAGATCATTGATGTCACACACAAGCAAACTTCTCCCAAGATCACCCGACAACTGTCGCAGCAGCGCATTGGCAGGGCACTGCCAGAGGCTCAGGGTAAATTCAGAAGAGGACGTGGAACAAGGGGGTATCACTGCTGATGTTGGATGGCTCTTGGCACAAAGCAGAGAATACCAGGACTATAGTTACTTATGTTCCATGGACTATGCAAAGGAATTCATATGTGGACCCCGATAAACTGAGGATAATCTGGAGAAGAGGGGGAATTCCAGAATGCTTCGTTGTGCTCATCAGGAATTTATACATGGATCAAGAGGGAGTTGAGCAAACAGAACCAGGGCATACTGCATGGTTTAAAATCAGGAAGGTGTGTGTGGATGTTCCCTAATGTGTTATTCATTTGAGACTTAAGAATGGAGGGGTGGAGTCTAGCCTGTCAAATCAGGTTGAAGCTTGATGACCTCATTTGGAGCTGCTAAGGAGATCAATAAGGAATTCACAGGAGGTGGGACCCAGGCTCACTCCCCGTGAGCCATCACTGACAGAAGAGCCTGAGGGAGCTGCACTGATGGAGCCAGAGCCGGGAGCTGGCGGAGCCACGTGGAAACCCACACCACCACCACTGGACCCACAAGACTCCCCACCTACTGGCCTGAGGTCTTCCTGCCCTCGGTGTCATTGCCTGTGTTGCTCGAGTCTGAAGAGGACTGGTACTGGGCATCTGGGATAATGTTGGACTTACGGATTTTATCAGGACTGGGTTGGGCTGTTTTCTCAATGTACAGTCTTTGTATGAAGCTCTTTCTCAAACACGTAGGAGTGTCTATGACTTTGTCTCTCCAGTCTACCCAGGCTAACACAGCGTGCATCAGGGTTGCATCCCCTCACCATACTTGTTTGATCCATGTGCTGAGCCATCCGCAGAGAAGCTGGAGGACATGAAGAGGCTGGCCTCAGCACTGGATTGGAGGAAGGTTTATGAACAAACTGCCATGGGCAGATGACGCAACTTGGCTGGCTGAACGTGGGCAGGAACGGAAGCGCTTGCTGATACGCATTGAATGGATCGCAGCACAATGTAAGGAAGACCAGAGTCTTCTCAACTGGACCAATAGGTAACATCGTAAAGGTGGAGAAAAGTTGTCAAGGATTTTGCCTTACTTGGATCCACAATCGAGGCGCACAGAAGCAGCCGTCGAGAGCAGAAGCTGAGTGTCATTCGGTAAATGTGCTGTGTGAGACTTATTTAGAACACTGAAGAACAAGGATGTTGCTTTGAGGGCGAAGGTACCTGTGACCCATTGTATTCTCGGCTGCCTCCTATCCAGGTGCTAAGTTGGACATGGAATATAGAAATAGATGCATTTGGATTGTGGTGCTGGGGAAGTATCTTGAAAGTGCCATGGACTGCTGGAAGGACAAACATCTGTATTGGAAGGAAGTCAGGCCAGAATGCAGCTTCGAGGCAAGATGACAAACTATGGACATGTCGGGAGAGACCGGTCCCTGGAGAAGGACGTCGCGTTTGGTAGACTGGAGGGTGGCAACACTCAGGAAAGCTCCCGATGAGAAGGACTGACCCAGTGACCGTGTCACCGGGCGCAGGCAGAGGCCTCACGATTGGGAGGAAGGTGCCCATGCGCGCTCTGTTGTGCTCAGGGTGCTGCTAGGGGTGGGGGCTGACTCGGTGGCCCCCACCCACATCAGCGTCTCACAGATGCGTCTGGAGAAGTAAATGTACCAAGGCCTGAAGGGTTGAGCATGTCAAACACGGATTACGCCTCAGCTGGCTTCGTCGCGGCATTATCGCGGGGAAAGGACTCTCGGTTCACACACGCTTGACTCTGTGTTCAATAAAGCTGTAGGGGAAAGACCGTGAAGCGGCTTCTTGACTGCAGGACTCCTGAGAGCTTTGAACTGGGTGCTGGACTTCAGGAAAGGAGCCCGGGTGGTGTAGTGATTGCGCATGTGCCTGCTAGCTGCGTGGTCAGTAGATTGAAACCACCAGCTGCTCTGAAGGAGAAAGAGGGGGCTCTCTACTCCTGTGAAGAGTTATAGGTTTGAGCCGAGCCCTGGTGGCGCCGTGGTTGTGTGCGGGACTGCAGCCCACGGGGTTGGTGGTTCAAATCCAGCAGCGTGAGTGGAAGGGGCGAGCGATGTGGCAGTTCTTTCAATGGCCTCTGGAACAATGAAGGGTGATCCGCTCGAGTTAGGCAATTGAGCCCAGGCAAACCGGGAAGAAATAGTCGAGGGAGCTCCGAACGTTCATCGAAAATTTCCATTACTTGACTCCGTTTCTCCACGAACTTTACGAAGCCCCGTC
Source organism: Nesogale talazaci (assembly GCA_004026705.1). Lineage (NCBI taxonomy): Eukaryota > Metazoa > Chordata > Mammalia > Afrosoricida > Tenrecidae > Nesogale > Nesogale talazaci. Next base: position 36,617 of record PVJH01020759.1, on the reverse strand, counting down.
CTATGCGTGTCCTCCCTTCTGACTCACTGCGGCGACCCTTCAGGATAAGTTAGCGCTGAGCGAGGTTGGAGACCGCCCCTCTTCCCGGGAGCGGAAAGCCCCGTCATCCTTTTGACTTGGTGGCTGGTTTTGACCTGGTGGCCCTCTACTGCACCACGTCATTGGTAGTACCTGCCCGCTGTCGTGCAAAGGGAGGGGAGAGTGTAGCTTGGGTCCAGTGGGGCCTGCTGCCACGTCCTGGCTAAGTGTCAGGGCAAAAGGTCAACGTCCCCATGCCTCTGTTTCTGTACCTGAGAAACGGGAATCTGGCATGGTGTGATACATTGATACACGGATACATGTTGGTCTTCCTACTTGGTCCAGCTCCCCCACTCATTTTACACTTGATCTTAGCCAAAAGGCCGAGAAGCGATCCCCCACTCATCTTAATACCCTTTCTTTCTTTTTAAAAAAATTTTTTTTGGGGGGCATCTCTGCCCTCAGGTGGTGGGAGTAGGAGGTCCAGCCGTTGCTCCTGTGGAGCTGGAATTGAACCTCCATCCCAGTGGGCCGCGGTCCCGCGCACAACCACTCCGCCACCGGGGCTCAGCCCAATACCCTTTCTTACGTTAAGATAAAAAACAACCAAGGTCTGAAAATTGGCGGTAACTTCGCTTGTCAGCTTTGCTGCACGCAGCGCGGTTGCTTGCGCATGCGTGCGGTGACAGCTAAGCTCGCATCTGATTGGCTGCGCGGCAGACCGGGGTTGGTGCTAGGCTGCCGGCTCCTTCTGGAGTGCCATGCCATCCGCCGATGCCACCCTTGCCATCGACGGTGGCGCAGCCCGGCCCGAGGCCTCAGTGAGGCATCTAGAGCGACGGGGCGCAGCGCAGTGCCGACTTCTCTGCGGTGTGGTTGTTTCGTTGTTGTCGTACGTGCCCTCGGGTTCGTGCCAACTCCGATGGGCCCGAGCACAGCCGAGCCCAGCACTGCCCGGTCCAGAGCCATCCCTACCGTCGTTCTGACATTTGAGCCCAGTGTAGCCGTCGCGGCGCCAACCCATCTGCGCCCTCCCTGTCTTCCCTCTCCTCCTCGCCTCCCTGCGGGTGTGCTGCAACCGTTTCTCACTGAGCGCTGCCCAAGCACCCAGCCTTGGGGGGGAGAGTTCAGGGAGCGAGGAGGACCCCCCACACTCGCTGCCCTCGAGGCAATTCCCACGCCGCAGGGCCTCTCTGGGTTTCTGACCCTAGACTTTCACTGGAGCAGACAGCCTCGCCTCTGTCCCACTGAGAGACTGGCGGGCTCCCACTGCTGACGTCATGGTGAGCGGACTGCATCGCTCCCTTTGCCACCGGGGCTCCATGGTATGACTCGCTATTCCTCACTTGACTGGGAGGCACACAGCAAGAAGAACAGAGGCGTCTTCGGGAGCAGGGCAGGGGAGACGGCACTTGGGGATGTCCTTTGGAGGGGTCCCCGCGTACTGCCCTCCAAGGGTTTCCGTCGAGGAAAAGGACACGGGCACAGGGAGTGACATTTGGGTCTGATGAGAAATGGGGGGTGGGGGTGGGGGAGTATAACCAGTTTCAGGATTAAGTGGCTTGCTAAGTTATGCCTTGTAAGAGTGGGTGCTGTGTTATTTGCTTTGGCATCACTTGCTCCTGGAGAGCTGCTGCTGGATTTGAACCGCCAACCCAGTGGACTGCAGTTCCACACTCAACCACTACGCCACCGGGGCTCAGGCCGGTGCTTTGTTGTTTTTAATTCAGTAAGTTGTTGGCTGAGCCCCGGTGGCGTAGTGGTTGCGCGCGGGACTGCGGCCCACTGGGACGGAGGTTCAATTCCAGCTCCATGGAGCAAAGGCTGGGCCTCCTACTCCCACCACCTGAGGGCAGTGATGCCCCCCCCCCAAAGATTATAATTCAGTAAGTTGTTAAATGATACAAACTGCTTTATCTTTGATGCATTTACACAACTCCATGAGAAGCATTAGAAGGGTCCAAAGATAGCTATCCCTGGAGTAGAAAGGAGAGCAGGGAGAAGCAGGTTTGGAGGGGTAGACGGGAGGTTTCCAGGTAGGCAAGATGAAGGGCGTGCCTCCGACAAAGGGAACAGGTCCTGCAAAACTACAGGCAGGTGAGGCAGCAGGTCCAGGGTTTGGTGAGCCGGAGGCAGGATGTGAAGTGCAGCGTGATTGAATAAAACGGCTGGAAAGAGAGGGTGGCCGGGATGAGATCGCGCAGGGTCAGGGAGGGCCAGGAACATTCTGAAGGGGCTACAGGGGCAGCCGTCTGTTAGCAAGGCCATTGTCTCCACCCCAGTGAGTGCTGATGGGGGCCTGATGGGGCCCTGGGCGGGCCCCATCAGCTCCTCAGTGTCCCACATGGCTGGAGGTGTATGTTAGTGGAGAAAGCGACGGGGCTTTCTGTGCGAGCCATGACTGCAGGGAGAGCAGCAGAGGAGGCTGCTTCCAAACCCCGGTCTGGGTGGTGGTCAGAGCTTAGTGCATTCCTCACATGTGTTGGGCCCCGCCTCAGGTCAGGCACTGCTCCACGCGCTGGGGAGACATCAGAGAACAGAAGGAACCACGATCTCGATTCTCATGGAGGCTAGAGCTGGGATTCAGGGCAGGAGATGGGAGGACAAGAGGACGGAGGTGGGGAGGAGGCCCTGGCCATCAGCGTGGTGTGCCCCTCTGCCTCGCCCACAGCTGTGACCGTCTTCTGGCCTCTCTCCCCAGCTCCCTGCCCGGGCCCGCAGCCATGGCATCGGCGATGGTTCAGAAGCTCAGCCACCTGCTGCCTCGCCTGCGGCTGGCCCCCCAGGAGCCCGCGCCCTCCCTGCAGCGCCAGCGGGTGTTCACGGTGAACCGCGCAGAGGTGCCCCGGCTCTTCTGGAAGCCCTACGTCTACGTGGGCTACCGGCCGCTGCACCAGACATGGAGCTTCTACTTCCGCACCCTCTTCCAGCAACACAACGAGGCGGTCAACGTGTGGACCCACCTGCTGGCGGCCCTGGGGCTGCTGTTGCGGCTGGCCGTCTTCATGGGCACCGTGGACTTCTGGGGGGACCCGCATGCCCTGCCCCTCTTCATCATCGTCCTCTCCTCCTTCACTTACCTCTCGCTCAGCGCCCTGGCTCACCTCCTGCAGGCCAAGTCCGAGTTCTGGCACTACTGCTTCTTCTTCCTGGACTACGTAGGCGTGGCCGTCTACCAGTTTGGCAGTGCCCTGGTTCACTTCTACTACTCCATCGAGCCCGCCTGGCACGAGCAGGTGCAGGCCGTCTTCCTGCCCCTGGCCGCCTTCCTCGCCTGGCTCTCCTGCACCGGCTCCTGCTACAACAAGTACAGCCAGAAGTCAGGCCTGCTGGGCCGTACTTGCCAGGAGATGCCCTCGGCGCTGGCCTACGCCCTGGACATCAGTCCCGTGGTGCACCGCATCTTGGTGGCCCCCACCCCGGCGCCGGACGACCCCGCGCTGCTCTACCACAAGTGCCAGGTGATCTTCTTCCTGCTGGCTGCCGCCTTCTTCTCGGCCTTCATGCCCGAGCGCTGGTTCCCCGGCAGCTGCCACATCTTCGGCCAGGGCCACCAGATCTTCCACGTCTTCCTGGTGCTGTGCACGCTGGCCCAGCTGGAGGCCGTGGCGCTGGACTACAAGGCCCGGCGATCCATCTATGAGCCTCTGCATACCCACTGGCCTCAGAACTTCTCCGGCCTCTTCCTGCTCACCGTGGGCAGCAGCGTCCTCACCGCGCTCCTCCTCAGCCAGCTGGTGCGGCGCAGACTCCGGCAGAAGGCCCAGTGAAGCGGGCTGGGGGCGCAGCCACGAGGGAGGGAGGTGGCGGGGTTCCGGGGCCCGGGCTTGGATCCACCTGGGAACAAGGCCTGGTAAAGTTGTTTGTGTCTGGCCCATGGTGACTCTGTCTGCACCCCTCAGCTGCCCAGGGATTTTGGGATCGGCTGAGACCTGGCCGGGACCTGCCTTGACAACCTGCTCTGGGAGAGGGGATGGGCTGTAGATTGTCGTCATTGTCGACTGTCCTGGCCAATCCCTACGCGACTTCTCCTTCAAAGTGGAGCTGGGGGCCAGCTGGGTCAGAGCCCTGGTTCGGAGTCTTTCCACATGATCTTCTCAGAGGGAAGGTGGGACTGAAGCCAGACTCAGGATCTCAGAGGCCAGGGAAGCCCCAATAAGCCCCTCTAGCCAGACTTCATTGGTCGATGGGGACAGGCTCCACATCTGACTGCTGTTTTGGTTTTGAATCTGACTGTTCTTTGAGCCGTCACCTGGGTGTTGGCGCTCCAGAGAGCCCAGAGGTAGAAGACTGTGCCAGCCCTCCGCGGATCCCATCCCGAGCTGCACACCTCGGCCGCTTAGCCACTGGCCCAGAGGATAAGCCCCACCTCTCCCCGCTCCCACAGCTCCTGCACCCAGCTCATCTCCTGGGCCTTCCTTCACAATTCCATCATCCCGAATGTGAGACCCGGGTGATCAATGCCAGTTGATCCAGGGCTTGATAGACAAGTGATGCCCAGGACCTCCGGGTCCCGGGCTCAAAAGGGTGAGTAGGAGTTTGCAAATGGAGAAGAGGAAGGGGCATTGCTGGCAGCTGGGGAAACCTGGACAAAGGCCTAAGAGGGAGGAACTCCAGTGGGACTGAGGCGAGGGGTGGTTTGGATCCTGAACACATGCTGCATGCAATAAAGTGACAGTGACAACAACCCCTTGTCTCTGCTTTCTCCCTCCTGCCCGTGGGTCCCCTCGAGGGCCCGACTTGGTGTTGGAGTTTTCGGAAGGAAGCCGGGTCCTGTGGGGTGGGGGCAGGAGAGGGCCTGGTAGTTCCAGTTTTATCTACGATGCCCGGGAGGTCTACCGGTTTACTCCTTGAACTGCCAACTGCAAGGTCAGCAATTTGAAACCACCAGCCACTCCTTGGGAGAAAGATGAGGTTTTTTGCTTCTATAAAGAATTTCGGGGGTGGGGGGCTGAGCCCTGGTGGCGTAAGTGGAGGAGTGAGGGACTGCGGCCCGTGTGCTTGGCGGTTCAAATCCAGTGGCGGCTCACAGGAGCAGCACTGGGTAGCTCCCATGACCACCAGAGGGCAGCGATGCCCTCCCCGCTTCCCCCCCAAAAAAAAGAATTACAGGAGAAAATTAACTCATAGAATGATTACTGAAGCCATCTCTCCCTAGATGGACTACAAATTAATGCCACTGTGGAAACAAGTAGCGATGCACACGTGAATTGCTCGCGATTGGCAATTGTCACTCGTCACGGCGGTGTGTGTGTCAATCCTCATACGTTTTGTTTTACTTTAAAGGCAGCTGGTGATGCCCAAAAGAATGACAGTGTGGGAAACCCACAGGGACGGTTCCATCCTGTCCTCAAGGGTTGGTAGGAGTCTGAATGGAGGTTTTGAGGAGTGGGGTCCCGGTGGTGCTGTGGGCGAGGCGTTCGTTTGCTAGTCGCAAGGCTGGCAGGTCAACGCACCAGCGGCTGCTTGGGAGAAAGATCAGACTGTCTGCTCCCGTAGACAGTTACCATTTTGGAAACCCTGAAGAGCAGTTTTGTTCTCGTCACGTAGGATGGAGTCGGATGGTGCGAGTGGGGTTTTCTCCTGGAGGCGTGGGAGAGGCGGCCTGGTGGGGACTGCAGCCCAGCCCTTCGCCATGGCAGAAAGAGGTGCTTTGTAGAGACCCAGACCCTGGGGCCGTTCTCCTCTTCCTACAGGGTCACGGGGGGTGGGGTTGGGGTTGACGAAGGGACAAAGGCAGGGGGTTGGAGCCTTGCACATTTATTAAGGGGCTGCGGAGGGGAACACTTGCATTAAATAAGACTTGTTTAGTGCCTTAAAAGAATGAGTTTAAAATATACCTTCCAATTTGACCCATTTTGGCTTTTCCGTCAGAGCTCAGTATTTACATAAATGTTAGCTTTTATAATGTCATTCTCTCCCCCCACCCCCATAAGTGCAAGCATTATATCTATAGTGAAAGAAAATCAGCAAATACGGATAAAAGTGAAACGAATAGGGCTGAGCCCCGGTGGCATAAGGGGTTGACTGCGGAAATCAGCGGCGGCTCTCAGGAGCGGCACTGGGAAGCGCCCACGACCACCAGAGGCAGTGATGCCAAAAAAAAAAAAAAGTTGTTAAAAAAAAAGTGGAACGAATAAATGATATGGCTCCACTGTCAAGCATCCTGCGCAGAGCTCCGAGATGGACAGTTTGAGGATGCAGCCGTCCAAGGTTGTGCTGAGGGAGGCCTCAGATTTGGCGTGAGGAGACCCGAGCCTCGGCCACCTGAGCCTCAGCCTTTCCCTTTCCATTTGGCCTCCTTGTGAAGACTCCATGATGAGGTGAGGTTTGAGTCATGTGTAACAGTAGGAATAGTTGCAGTAAGAATGCACACACACACACACACACACACACCCTGCACCCCAAACCAAACCGATGCCGTGGACTTGATTACGACTGACAGTGACCTGTGGGGCGGGGGCAGGGCAGGGCCTGGAAGTTCCTGCTTTATCTACTTAGGACCCCAGGCGGGTTTCTAAGCCCAGAGCTCCTGACGGGCCTAGAAAACCTCACTGTTCTCCCAGACAGGTGCTGGCTGCTCTCAAACGCTGGCGTGTGGCGGGGAGCCCACTCTGCGGCCAGAGCACCCCTCAAAACAAAATGTAAATGCCTTGTCCAAGGTGGAGAACCCTTCACACAGCGTGGCTTTATTACGATTGGGTGGCGACTTCAGTGGTTGGCATTGGTTCTCTAGTCAACCATTCACAGACATTTCGTTGGAGCTCATTGACTCCACCCCCCACCATGTAGCATCAGTCACCCTCGTCGTCGCCGCCCTTTTAAGCTCAGATGGTGTATTAATCTACCACGAAGTTCTGAATGTCTTTGTAGTGTCAGTGCTCCCTTAGAGTAGCGGCTCTCAACTTGGGGGTCGTGACCCCTTTAGGGGTTGAACGACCCTTTCGCAGAGGTTGGCCAATTCATAACTAGCAAACTTACAGTGATGAAGGAGCAACAAAAATAACTTTATGGTTGGGGGGGGGGGGGTCACCACCACATGAGGAGCTGTATGAAAGGGTCCTGGCATTAGGAAAGTTGTAAGCCACTGCCTTACAGGCCTATGGTTTGGCTGACAATTCTGTCATGGAGCTGAGTTCACTATTAGACCAATAACCCAGGTCTTAATGACTTTGAGTTTGGTTCCACCATCTTCTCTATCCGGGATGTTCAAATGTGGTCTCTTTCAGAGCAACTAGTAGTGGAAGCCTGACCATCTAGTCCCTCTGGTCTTGGGACCATGAAGTCTGATGTTTGTGTGGCTCCTTAGTCCATGAGACTAAATGTTTTTGTGTTTTTAATTTTCATCATCTTTCCTTCGGACAGGGGGAATCGATAGTTGTACCTTAGGTGATGGCTCATGAGACTTTAAGACCCCAGCCGGTTGGTGCTCACCAACGTAGATAAGGAACATTTGTCATTGTAGACCACGCTATACTAATTGTCCTTGGTCTCTCTTCAGACTATGATTCCGATCTTCCAGGCCCAGTGCCTCCATTTTCTTTCTTTCTTTAAATCATTTTAGTGGGGGCTCCTACAACTGTTATCACAATTCCATCCATCCATTGTATGTCAAGCACATTTGTATATTTGTTGCCACCATCATTCTCAAAACGTTTGCTTTCTACTTAAGCCCTTGGTATCAGCTTCTCATTCCACTCTCCCCCCTGTCCCCACATCCCTATCCTTCATGAACCCTTGATAATCTATAAATTATCATTATTTTGACATATTTTACACTGTCCAATGTCTCCCTTCACCCATTTGTACATACCTGTTGTACATACCCCAGAGAGGAGGTTATATGTAGAAGCTTATAATTGATTCTCTCTTTCTACTCCACCTTTCCACCACCCTCCCAGTATCACCTCTCTCACCACTGGTCTTGAAGGGATCATCTGACCTGGATTCCCTATTTTTCCAGTTCCTATCTGTACCAGGGTATATCCTCTGGTCTGGCTGGATTTGTAAAGTAAAACTGGGATCATGATAGTGGGGGGAAGGATGCACTGAAGAACTAGAGGAAAGTTGTATGTTTCATCAGTGCTACACTGCACCCTGACTGGCTCATCTCCTTCCAGCCTGACCCTTCTGTAAGGGGATGTCCTGTTATCTATCCATGGATTTGGGTCCCCAAACTGTACTCCCCCTCACTTACAATGATATCATTTTTAATTCTTTGATGCCTGATATCTGATCCCTTCTACACCTCGTGATCACACAGGCTGGTGTGCTTCTTCCATGTGAGCTTTGTTGATTCTGAGCTATATATTCCCTTATTTACCTTCAAGCCTTTAAGACCTCAGATGTTATGTCATTTGATAGCCAGGCACCATCAGCTTTCTTCATCACATTTGCTTATGCACACATTTGTCTTCAGCAATCATATCAGGAAGGTGGGCACACAATGATACAATTTTTAGTTCTTGGATGCCTGATACCTGATCCCTTCTACACCTCGTGGTCACACAGGCTGGTGTGCTTCTTCCATGTGGGCTTTATTGCTTATAAGCTAGATGACTACTTGTTTACTTCAAGCCTTTAAGACCCCAGACCCTCTATCTTTTGAGGGTCGGGCACCATCAGGTTTCTCCACCACTTTTGCTTTTGCACACATTTGTCTTCAGCAATATTTTGGGGAAGGTGAGCATCATGGAATCCCAATTTAATAGAACAAAGTGTTCTTGCATTGAGAAAGTACTTGAGTGGAGGCCCAATGTCCATCTTCTACCGTACTACTAACCCTAAATATATACACATAGATCTATTTCCCCATAATCATGTATACATATATTTACCTACGTACATGTCTGTATTTAGACCTCTATAAATGCCCTTTGCCTCCTATTTCTTCCCTCTTGTCTCACTATCAAGCTTAGCCTTCATTTGGGTTTAAGTAATTTTTCTTGGTTACAGACCCTTGATCAATCCCTCCTAGGCCTCACATCCTCCTCACCACTGATTCTGGATCACTTGTTCCCTTGTCGCTGGGTTGGTCAACACCTCCTCCTTTCCTCTCCTTCCCTCTCTTCCAAATCCACCCTCCCCTCACCAAACCACCAGTCGCTTTCTCTTCCAGACTGTTCATCCAGCTTATCTAGATAAACCTGCAGAGATAGTATATGCACACACAAAAAACAAGACATAGCAAGGCAAAGCAACAAAAGAAAACAATGACAACAATAAAAAAAAAACCAATGTCCAGGGGAAAAATAAGTAAAAAAAATAATAATAAAAAGAAAAATACGTGGGGCTGAGCCCCGGTGGCGTCGTGGTTGTGCGCGGGACTGCGGCCCACTGGGACGGAGGTTCAATTCCAGCAGTGGGGCTGGGCCTCCTACTCCCACCACCGGAGAGCAGTGATGCCCCCCCCCCAAAAAAAAAAAAAGAAAAAGAAAAAGACGTGAATAGTTCAAGTTCTGCTTGTTGACCTCTAGTAGTGCCCTCAGGTTGAGTCCGATGGGGTGCCATGCCCTGACCCCAAAGTCTATCCTGAGCCCTCTTTGGGAACCTCCATGCTCTGCACCCCCCGCTGCTGCTCTGCTGCATGTCCTGAGTGTTTTGCCTTGGTGTGGTGGGGTCAGACTGGGACTTCATTTTCTTCAGATGTTTTCATAACTTTGTCCTCTATATGTCCATGGATCTATTTATTCCAGAGGTAAGTATCTTGTCACATTTATACATGTATACTTCCTTCTACACCCACTCAGCCCCATGTCTGCTCATCTACTCCTCAATGTCATTGAACCTATTCCAGCTCATATGAACCTTATAAGGGATGAAAGTGTTCATCTTCATGAGGGGAGAAGACCTTACCTTTCTTTCATGGAGCAGCTGGTCTTGTAGTTAGCAGCCCAACATGTAATCTGCTGTGCCACCAGACTCCTGAGTGTGTATAGAACCCCCCTGACTTCTGCCGCCTTTAACTCTAGTACCCTGTGCAGTGGTAGCCTTTGCTTTCGGACATTTCTTGGTCAAATGTCCTTTTTGGATGCTGCCTTCAGTGAGAGTTAGGTTTGGTGTGCCAGTTCGGCCAATAGGAACATGCGGGCAGAGTTCAGGCAGGTCGCAGCTTGACTGGAAGATGACCAAAATAAATAAAGACAGCCAGCATCCCATCTCCCTCTTGCTGTCTGGTGACGGAACCAGCATGCTGCTGCTCTATCTAGTTCTCTGTCTTGACCTGTGTGCTACATTACCCGAGGGCCAAGCCAACTGGAGGACCCAATAGCTAGAGTTTGAAGCTCCCTTGAGACCTGCCTCCTTCCCTATGCTGCTGGTGCACACACTGCTTGAGCTTGGGGCTGGGGGACCCTGGCGCTGTGCCTCCCTTGAGCTGAGATCACACTGGGCCTGCTTTGTTTGCTAAGCTCCTGAGCCGCTGGCTGTTGCTCATCAACCCAGCTTGCTGTCTGCCGCCTTGCCTGAGGGAAGACTCTGGTGTCTGCTTCCTTGCCTCTGCGCTGGCAGCTGCTGTGAGTGGAAGGACCTTTCGTATATGAACTGTGCCACAAAAGTGAGTTGAGGGCTGAGCCCCGGTGGCGTAAGTGGTTGAGTGTGGGACTGCGGCCCGCGGGCTTGGCGGTTCAAATTCAGCGGCGGCTCTCAGGAGCGGCACTGGGTAGCGCCCACGACCACCAGGGGGCAGTGATGCCCAACAACAAAACAAACAAACAAACAAACAAAAAGTGAGTTGAATTGAGCCCTCTGTACTGCTGCTGTGAGGACTAATTAGCTATTATATTCCTTCTCGCCTTATTGATGTATAAATCTATCCTTATTCATAGGTGCCCTGGTTTTGTGTCTGTAGAGAATCCTGCCTAACATGCCTTTCCTTTTACCCATATTAAATCTACTTGACTTTCTCTTCACTTGGAAGTTCTATAGCTACACTTTTTTTTTTTTTTACTTTGTGAACTTCTTCCTTACAATTTGACATCTCTGGTTCCCTAATTTGGGCCTATAGGTTTGACCAGAGTTTTGTTATTTATGTTCATTTCAGGTGGTTTTCTATTATCTGAAGAACTTCCTTTAGGATTTCTTGTAAGGTTCATTTGTTTTTGCTGTTGTTGTTGTTTTTTGGGTTTCTTTTTTGGGGCGCATCACTGCTCTCCGGCGGTGGGAGTAGGAGGCCCAGCCCCACTGCTGGAATGGAACCTCCGTCCCAGTGGGCCGCAGTCCCGCACACAACCACTACGCCACCGGGGCTCAGCCCGGTTCATTTGGTTTTTACAAATTCCTTTAACTTCTATTTATTTAGAAATATCCCAATTTCCACATTGTACTTTGGAGACAATTTTGCTGGTACATAATTCTCAGCTGGAAGTTTTTTCTCTCAGAGTTTTATGTAGCTCCTCCTATTTCCTTCTCACATACATTTTGCTGAGTAAACAGAAGTGTCTTACTGGTTTTTCTTTTGTAGGTATTTCGGTTTGTTTCCCTTGAGCTGTTCCTAGCAATCTTTAGTGGTTTTAGGGTGCGTGATTATATATCATGGCAATTTTCTTTTGGGGTTGTTCTATCACACACAATATCCTCTACTTTTTCAGCTACTGAGTTTGCTAATTTATTGCAGTGGCCACACAGAACTCAGAGAGAGTATTAATGATTAAAGGGTTTTTAAAGAAATCCAGGTGAGAAAAGCTCAGGATATATTTGTCGAGTCAGGATATGTTACAATGTTCCTCAACCTGGTGATTCCTCTGGATGTGTATCCATGTAAGAGGCTTTTTTTCATATGTTTTGTTTCTTTTTTCTGACTTTTTCTCCATTATGGGAAACAGAACCGTGGAGAGAGAGAGAGTAGGCAGACAAATCACCTCCATTCCTACATTAAGGAGTCTGGGAGGCCGGGCCCTGTGGAGGGAGACCTTTGAGTTCAAGTTTTGAGATGCGTTCTAGTGACAGTCTCCTAAGTGAAAGTTATTCTCCACCGTGTCCCCAGTAATAAGTCCAATTTTAAGCTGCTACTTGAAGGTCAACTGCTTGCCTAGGGCTGTCTGCCATGGAGAGCAGTCAGACCCTGCTGTCTGCCCCACCCGAAGCAGGGCCTGCTCCTTCTGACTGTTGCCCTGGAGCAGAACTCAGGGCAATGGAGATCAAGCCAGCTCCGAGAGGACCAAGGTTAGGCTGTGCTGACTCTAGAAAGCACCCATCTTGTATGCACCTCCCTGTCACAGCTGTGCCTTTAGTACCTCCCCTTCCTATTGTGCCCCTAGCTCCTCCCCCTCATGTTCCGTGTATGCCTCTAATACACCCCCTTTCTGTTACATCTGTGCCTGCCGTTTCTTGCACGCCTATGAGAGACTACATTACTGTCTCTATTGGGTTCTAGTGTTCATGGAAGAGGTGAGTCCTTGCATATCTCGTCTCATGACTCTTTATCCCTCGATCACACAATTGCCCCTTAGGACTCACCCCGATGTGGGGCTGACCCCACAGTTAATAATTAGAGCTCTGTCTTCCAATTCGGCTTTCCATTGAATCAATTATATTCCTTTGTCCTTTCAATCGGACACAGGCTGCTCTAGGCAAGCATAGTCAACACTGGTCCAGATAGGGGTTAATAAGAAAATAAAATAATAAAATGGAGCAGACTAAGTATTGCAAATAAAATTACTGTAGGCTGAGCCCCGGTGGCGTAGTGGTTGTGCGCAGGACTGCAGCCCACTGGGTTGGAGGTTCAATTCCAGCTCCCAGGAGCAAAGGCTGGGCCTCCTACTCCCACCACCTGAAGGCAGTGATGCCTAAAAAAAAAAAATAATAAAATAAAATAAAATTACTGTATAGCCAAGGTCAGAGATATGCCAGTACTTGTATCCAGCTTGGATGGAGCAAGGAGGTGGGACCAAGCAGAGGTAAGACTGTAAAGGCTACGTCATTGGCCACTGCCCTAGGGGAGACTGGGAAAAGAGCCGCCGCATCTGACATCCACCTGACAAGAATGCCATGCGCCCCAGGTACCAGGACACAGAATCAGGCAGGTTCTTGCCCAGGATGGCACAGACAGCACAGAAGTTGTGCAGGAGAAAGGAAGGTGACTCCACAGGAGAACAGGTAAGTTGGGCCCTCATGCGAGTATCAGCCATGGGGGGGCTAGTTCAGTATAAAAAATATGTGGAAAGGTCAATTCATACACAAGTATACACGGTAAATGCCATTCTTCTGAATGCCTTATCAAGTAGTTCCATGAACATTTCTTCCTCCGAAAGGGTTTCTATTTTGATCACTTATTTAATCTGTGATGTTTGTTTCTTTATGTGAACTGAAACTATTGTTTTGGAGATACTGGGGTATTGTTGTGCATAATTGATAAGTGTAGGTTGATAGCACCTGTCTCCTGTGGATGTGGCAGAGAATGTGCATGTGTGCACAGTTTCTGTTTTGAAGCACAGGCGAGGGTTGGTTTAGTTGATGTTGGCTGTGTCTGTCGATGAGCAAGTGGAACAAGAGCGGGCAGTCACATTTGTCCACAGACTGTGCCTGGCTCATTTGTTACTGTTTCCTGTCAGGTGGGACAAGAAGTAAAAAGGGAGCGAGAGGAAAAGTTAAAACCCCCAACAGCAATAAAGACAGAAGGAGACAAGTGGAGAAGACAACAAGAAGAAAATAATTTTATAACCAAAAAGAAAACTGGAAAAGAAACAAGAGAGGAAAAAAGAATAAGCAAAATTAAGGAGGGGAAAGAAAGGTGAAAAGTAAAAAGAGAGAAAAAAAAGAAAGACAAAAAATGGCAAAAGGAGGCAAAGATGAAAGGAAGAGAGTCCAGAAAGCATAAAGAAGAGGGGAAGCCCCCTGATGGGAGCCTCCAGCTCGCGTTATGTAGCAAATCAGGCAGGTCTGCCCTAAGTTTCTTTTCAGTTCTTGGGTGACTTATGTCTCCTGCCACAGACTACCTGGGTTTTAGATTTTGTCTTTTCAAGGTGTACAACATTCTTCATAAACCACATCAGGAAAAGCTGATTTGGAAAACCCGCTACGTGAACTGGACTTTGTCTTTAACACACCTGTTGTAGATTAAAGGAATGGATAGACACCTGTGGACTTAACACTGAAACTCCCTCCTGTGAGATGATAGCTCTCCCAAGGTCATGGATTTGGAAGTCAGTGAGTGGCTTCAGTTCAAACCTCTTGCTTTGAAGAGTGCCCAGTAATTGACAATTTGAGATTGCCTTGTTATTTTCCACGTTTGCAATTTCTTTGCCTTTTTTTGGCATGTCTTAGTTCTCCATTGTGTTGCCTTAGTGAATCAATGTTAGTGACATTTTTTTTTTGGGGGGGGGAGGTATTCACTGCCCTCTGGTGGGAGTGGGAGACCAGCCTTCTCCCAGAGAGCTGCTGCTGGATTTCAACCACCAAGCCAATGGGCCGTAGTCCTGCACTTGCCACCGGGGCTCAGCCCCCCTGTTAGTGAAATTTGTACCATGTGTCTAACCCTTGTTTTCTTTAACCGGCTTCAGTCACTTTAAGTTTTTCAATCTACGGAATTGAGCATTCCATGTGTCTTCGTCGAAAAAGCTTTCTTACATAGTGCCACTGTTGTTGTTAAATGGCACTGAGATCTCTCCCCTCACGACAGCCCTACCTATGCCCAAGCGAATCAAGCCCTTCCAGGGCCTGCACCGTCCTCCCTCACACTCGTTCCCAAGCTTGAGTCCATTGCTGCAGGGCCGGGGCCAACCTATCCCTCGAGGGCCTTCCTCTCCTTTCACTGACCCGCTACCCAATATGTCAACTTTCTCCAGACCGGCCTCTCCTGGCAACACGTCCAAAAGATATAAAATGAAATCCCACCATCTTTGCCTACCACAAGCCCTCTGGCCGCAGGTCTTCCCAAACAGATCGTGGCCCTTGCAATAGTCTACTCCAGCACCACATTTCAAATGCATGGATTTTTCTTCCGTCTTCTTTATTCAGCGTCCAACGGACACGGGCAGATGAGGCATTGGAAAATACCAGGCCCGTCTTGGTCCCAAAGCAACGCCCCTGCTTTTCAACATGCGAACGAGGTTTGTGCAGACGATTTACCTAACGCAACATTTCTTTCAGTCTCTTCACTGCTGCTTCTGTGAGCATTGATTGTGAATCCAAGCAAGCCAAAAATCCTTGACTGCTTCAACTTCTTCTCCATGGATCATGATAACACCCATCGGTCCAGTTGTGAGGATTCGGGTTTTTCTCTACATTGCATTGTGATCCGTACTGATGGCTGACATTCTTCTTCGTCTTCTTCTTCTTCTTTTTTTTGGTAATTATTAAGACTCATTAGCAAGTACTTCAATTCCTCCTCACATTCAGCAGGTAAGGTTGTGTCATCTGTATATCCGAGGTCTTTCTCCAATCCAGATCGATATATACTTTTTATTTATTTTTTTGGGGGGGGGGCATCACTGCCTCTGGTGGTCGTGGGCGCTACCCAGTGCTGCTCCTGAGAGCCTCCGCTGGATTTGAACCGCCAAGTCCGCGGGCCGCGGTCCGGCACGCAACCATCGTAGCCACCGGGGCTCAGCCGGACATATACTTTTTAATTGAAGCCAGTTTCTCTGATGATTTGCTCAGCACACAGACTGAACACGTATAGTGAGAAAACAAACAAACGACATCTTTCCAGATTGTAGAGCATGCAAAGGTAAGCCTTCCTGCTCTCCTTGAATTTTGCAGATTTGGAAATCCTCAAGGACAATTCTACTCTGCCCTACAGGGTTGAGCACAAGCCTTGGGCGGGGAGTTTGGAGTCCTTGGGTCTCGAACTGAGGCCGGCTTACTTCAGCTTCTTCTCCGAGTCGGCATTCAAACCATCTCCCTCTCTTTTCTCCCCAGCTCACGATCCCAGAATTACCGCCGACAGCTCGCTCGCCGGCTCCTGCTTCCGTCCAAAGCGGGTCTGTGACCTCCGCAGCTTCCTTCTCCGCCTGGCAGGCATTTGCGGGGGAGGCGGGGCTTAGTCGGCGCCGGGGGGGCGGCAGGGGCGGGGCCTGCGTCGGGGGCGTACCCTGCGTCGGGGGCGTGCCCTGCGTCGGGGGCGTGGCCGCGTCGGGCGCGTAGCCGGGCTGCTGGCGGCGGCGCGAGATCTGAGCGTCCCTGTGGCGCTTTGCCCCGGGTGTCCGCGGCGGAGGCCATGAGGCGCCGAGGCCCCGCGGAGGAGGAGGAGGAGGAGGAGGAGGAGGAGGGGGCCTGCGGCGTGTGGCTGGACCCGGCGAAGCTGAAGAGACGGAGGGGGCAGGTGGGACGCTGCGGGGCCGGGGCCGGGGCGGGGGAGTTTCGGCGGGAACCGAGGTGTGGGCAGCGGCCCTGGTGGCGCAGGGGTTCAGGCGTTGGGTGGAAGGGCAGTGGGTGGGACCGACCTGAGGGCGGTGGGCGTGGTTTCCGGGTGGGAGGAGGTGGTGGTCAGGGTGCGGGTCTGGAGAAGGTCGGGGAGCGGGGTCTGGGTGGGTGGAGGGAGGGGTGAGCCGCGGCTGCGGGGAGACGGACAGCAGTTTGGGGGTACAGGGGTTGTAACTGCGCCAGCTCCTCGGGAGGTCTCAGCCCCTGTCTGGGGGGTGGTCGAGGAACGAGACCCATTTTTAATATTTTTCATGTATTTGTAAAGATGTTACAAATATGTGCCATTCTCATTGACTAAGCGTTGTATTGTGGGTATAGTGCAAGTTGTGTTCTCTTTTGTTCGGCACTAAATATTTTAGATACGTTAAGTCGCTTGCATGCCACAGTGCTCTGTGTCCGGTAGCTTAATGATACTCATTTTACACGTGAAAAAAATAAAGCTCAGCGCTGATAGGCCACACAGATGCTAGGGGTTGCATAATTAGCCTCAAGGAGCGTCTAGTTTTCCGAGGGAAGACAGCTATTCGGGCTGAGCCCCGGTGGCGTCGTGGTTGTGCGCGGGGCTGCGGTCCCATGGGACGGAGGTTCAATTCCAGCAGGGGGGCTGGGCCTCCTCCTCCCACGGCGGGAGAGCAGTGATGCCAAAAACAAAACAAAACAAACAAATAAACAAAAAAACACAGTACTTCACATTCATGAGTCCCGAGGACAGGCCCTGGCATTGTGCTGGTACTTCACATGCCTTATCAACTGCAGGTACTTAGTACAGATTCAGGCATTACTATCATTATCCCTTTTTTATAGATGGACACAGGAGACTTAGACGAATAAATCTACCCAGTAAGTAAGGGCTCTACCCATCTTCTGACCGCTGTCAAGGCCAGAGCATGTTGCCATCAGGCCAAAGAAGAAACGGTCAAGTGAATGGTCCCAAGGGCATTGAGATTGTGGGGGCCAGAAAGATGATATTGACTTGAGATTATAAGGGTTTATTTAACCGGGCAGCTACCAAAGATTTAAAATTTGAAAAGTGTGTTGGAGACTAAGCCAGGAGTGAGAATCCTTTTGTAGGCAGCTGTAACTTGTTGAACAAGAATCAGGGAAGAACTATTAAAAGCATCTTACAGGCTGAGCCCTGGTGGCTTAGTGATAGTTTGCGGGACTGCGGCCCACAGGGCTGACAGGTCAAATCCAGCAGCAAGGCTGGGCTTGCTACTCCCACCAGGGCAGTGATGCCACAAAAACAAAAACCAAAAAAATAAAAGCATCTTACAACTAATGTCATTGAGAAATAAAAAGTGAGGCCGAGCCCTGGTGGGCTAGTGGTTGTGTGCCAGACTGCGGCCCACAGGGTGGGCGGTTCAAATCCAGCAGCAGCTCTCCAGGAGCAAGGCTGGGCTTCCTACTCCCACCAGGGCAGTGATCAGTGATGTTGTGCGTACGCGCGCGCGTGTACACACACACACACACACACACAAGTGAACCTGTTGCTTTATTTTTTGGAGTAGGTCATTTACATACCTAGGATACATAGTTTAAGGAGGACTGATGGTGCTTAGGTTAAGAGCTTGACTGCTAAGGGAAAGGTTGGCAGTTTGAACCCATCAAGGGCTTCTCTGGAGAAAGGCAGTAAGCAGTCTGCTTCCGAAAAGATGACAGCCTTGGGACCGCTATGGGGCAGTTCTGCTCTCCCCTAAATGCTAAGTTTGATGGCCACAGGCCTAGCAAGTACGTAGTGCCTGTTGTAGTTCGATGCTGCTGAATTGGTTCTGATGTAAGTGACCCCGCGTCCAGCAGAACTAAACACTGCACACCCTTTCTCTGTTGCCACCATCGTTGACTGGGTTGAGCCCATTGTTGCTGCCATTAAATCAATCCATCTCACACTGAGGACCTTCTTTTTCTTCTGACCCTGATGTTACCAAGTAGGATGTCTTTCTCTATGGCCCTTTCTGATAACATGTCCAAAGTAGGTGAGACGGAGTCTCATCATCCTTGTTGCGTCTAAGTAGAAATCTTGTACTTTTTTGGTACTTGTTTTTTTTTAGGCTTCACTGCCCTCTGGTGGTGGGAGTAGGAGGCCCAGCCTTTGCTCCTGGGAGCTGGAATCGAATCTCCATCCCAGTGGGCCGCAGTCCCGCACACAACCACTACACCACCGGGGCTCAGCCCTGGTACTTGTTTTAACAACAGATTTGTTTGTGCTGATAAACTAAAAAACGCCCTGCTATCCAGTCAATTCCAATTCATAGCAAGTCTTTAGGTGTGGGAAACTAAACACTGAGGGAGATATGACGAGGACTATATTCCCTAACTTATAACAGAGGAAAGCTGGGTTGTTTTTTTGTTTGTTTGTTTTGGGTATCACTGCCCTCTGGTGGAAGTAGGAGGCCTAGCCTTTCTCCTGGAGAGCTGCTGCTGGATTTGAACCGCCAACCCAGTGGGCCAAAGTCTCACACACAACCACTATGCCACCGGGGCTCAGTCCTACAGCGGAAATCTGGAAAGCTGGCATTCCATGGTAGGAAAGGCACCACGGTGGTAAGTTGGGGATAGAGTCCAAGTACATTATCCTGGGTTAAATATCATTCACTTCCTTGCTATCTCCTGCCGTGACGCCCATCCCTCCTCACACCTTCTCCCACTGCAGGTATTAGGTTTCCTCACCAGCGAGCTCAGGGCTTTAATGTGATTGCCACCCACCTTGTGACATATGTAACTACTGACTATGCATGTCACGTGGCTACCTATAACTATCCCAAGACAGTAAAGACTCTCTGTGCAAACCTGGCTGCTGAGATCATGGCTGCCCTAGATGCTACCATGAAGTGTGCCTGGCTCCCTTATTTTACTTTCTCCTATCTTCTGTGACTTCACTCTGATCTTTTTATATTATAACTGTATAATTGCACCTATGGACCCCTCGCTTGTTAGAGGCTGCTTTACTCTGACATATCGGACAGGGTAGAATTATCCTGTGCGTTTCCAAGATTGTAAATAATTTTTACCTCTCAGTAGTTGTATTGATATAAAATTCACATATCATACACTTCTAGTTGCTTTTTAAAAGTGTTGTATCTACATCCTCAATCAGTTCTAGAGCATACTCCTCCCACCCACATTCATTATTTGCCCCCCAATTTTCTGCAACCTCCCCCCCCAAATAAATTTAAAAAATAAAGAAGAGAAAAATTCTGTCATGGAACAAGTGAGAAAAAAAAACAGAGCAAATTCAGGATGGGTCAACTGACCTCCCTTGTAGTTCCACCCACTATAATCCAGGTTATACAGTAGTTGTACTAGTCTGGGTATACTACAGAAACAAATTCATAGAGACTCACATAGGTATAAGAGAGTCATATAGAGAAGGTCATTGTATATTAAAGTATCCCAATCCAGTCCATTCCGTGCCCACAAGTCCAGTACCAGCCCATATGTTCAATTTCAATCGACAAAGGCCTCTCCAGACTCAATGACGTCGAATGCAGGGTGACCACAGGTCAGTGGCACTGTGAGCATCTCAACTCAGGCAGGGGTCTCGACGTGGCTTCTCCAGTTCCCAGGTCACAGTCTTATCAGCGTAGTGCCATGTGTCTTGTCAGCTCTTGTCAGTAGAGCATCCTTTCAGGGAGTGGCAGAGAGAGATGTGTTTTCCGCCTCCAAGGAGAAAATACAGGAGTTCCCAGAATTCTCAAGAGAAGACCATGCCCACACAGAGCCCTCATTGGTTATATCTTGAATGACAGGCCAGACTCCACCCCTTCACTTGTAATCCTCTCAGACCATATGACTGAGATGTGACACCAGATCATGTGACTACCACAGGTATGGAAAACCGAGGAGTGACTGGTTTCCAACTGCTTGCAGTTAGCAGAGGGCCCACATGCCTGGTAACAGTTGCCAGGTTACAGAAACCAGGTGGATTCGAAAGATTCTAAGTTTCCTTTTCATGTGCATGGGGACAGGGACCAGGGAATCCTTCCTCTAAATGCAGGTCTCCCCAGATCTTTATTCTTTTAGGATATATAATGCACAGACGGAGTGAAACAGTTTTTTAAACAGACACAAATCTTGGAATGACAGGTACAATCTGGGTAAACTAAGTTTTGGTTTAACTAAGATCTTATGGTATAGGGCTTCCATTATTAGGCTCCCTAAAACTAAGGAGACAGGCTGGATATGCACATCCTGGCCCATAGGGAAGGGAGGGAGGAAGTCTGGGAGATTCATAACTTCAGATAAGAATTGGGCCATTGGTTTAAATAGTACCTGTGACACTTTGCCTACATACTATCACAAGATACTCTTGAGAAAAGATAGAGGAGTTTAGCTCAGGGTCACAACTATGGAGGTATTCCAACCAAGTTACATCTAAACCAGTGTCCTCAACCTGTGGGTTGCAACCCCTTTGGGGGTGAAATGACCCTTTCACAGGGGTTGCCCAATTCATAACAGCAGCAAAATTACAGTTATGAAGTAGCAACAAAAATAATTTTTTTTTTCCCTTGGGGCATCACTGCTCTCCGGCGGTGGGAGTAGGAAGCCCAGCCCCACTGCTGAAATTGAACCTCCGTCCCTGTGGGCTGCAGTCCCGCGTACAACCACTACGCCACTGGGGCTCAGCCCAACAAAAATAGTTTTATGGTTTGGGGATCATCACATGAGGAACTGTGTTAAAGGGTCTCGGCATTAGGAAGGTTGAGAACCATTGATCTAAGTGGAATATATAATTATAACTATATTATATTTCCATCATAAAACAAGTTCTACCTCTGTCATAACCACAATGCTACTTGGGCTCCTGTCCTTCTGATAATAATGGTATATTTAGTAGTCTTTAATGTTTTATTTCCTTAAGATCCTTTTTCAGAAGCCACCGTTTCTTATGTATCTAGCCTTTCAGAGATATAAAGCAAATGCTTGCCTTTTTTGTTTGTTTGTTTGTTTTTGGGGGCATCACTGCCTCTGGTGGCTGTTAGCACTACCCAGTGTTGCTCCTGAGAGCCGCTGCTAGATTTGAACCACCAAGCCCGCGGGCCGCAGTCTCGCACTCAACCACTTAAGCCCCCGGGGCTCAGCCCTGCTTGCCTTTTTTTAAACCAATGCTAGCCTATCAGAGTCTGCACTTGGCTTTTTTCATTTATCTTATAGGTCATTTTTATATGTTTTCCTAGAGTTGGTTCACTATTTTAAAAAGGCCACCTGGTATTCTGTTAGACAGAATAACATCTATTATAGTGTGTAAAATATATCTATATTTCTAACTACAACCCCACCTCACTGTCAGCCTAGTCCCTTCTGACTCATAATGACTTTCTGGGACAGTAGCGCAGCCCCTTTGGGTTTCCAAGACTTTAAATCTTTGGGGGAGGAGGCCAGGAGTCCTGCTGACCGAGTGGTTAGGAGTTGGGCTGCTAAGTGTAAGGTCAGTAGTTCGAAACCACCTGCTGCCCCCAGGGAGAGGGATGAGGCTTTCTACTCTCCCTAAAGAGTTGGTCTTGCTCCTTGCCTGCCCTCACCGAGCTGTGCGGAGGCAGGGGCTCTGGTGTGTTCAAGATTCAGCCTCACCCGTAACCTTCCGCCACGGCCAAGGAAGGCAAGGCCGCCGGGGGTGTCATGGACCTTAACACTGCCACGCAAGAGGTGCTGAAGACCGCCTCATCCACAACGGCCTAGCATGTGGAACTGGCGAAGCCCGGGCTTGCATCCAACTGTGCCGACCCTATGTACGCCACGTTAGGGAGGCCGTGTGTGCTGAGCACCAAAACTCATTAAGGTCGACGACACCAGAAACTAGGAGGAGCCAAAATCGACAGAGAGGGAGAACCCTGGAAAGTGGCTGGTTGTAGTTGTGTGGTTGTTACAGGCTTATGGCAAAGCATCTCAGCCAAGGATGTTATTGAAGAGTACTTTAAATAAAAAAATGAACAGATAAAACTTTGCTAATTGTTATTAAAAAAAAAAAGTTGTAGACTCTGAAACCCACAGGCATCCATCTAGCCTGCCCTGTAGGGTTGCTGTGAATTGAAATTAACTGAATACCAGAGAGTGAGTGGATTCAAGTGGCTGACCTTGCTCAGCGGATAGGCTACTTTGCCATGAAAAAAAAAAAAAAAAATATATATATATATATATATATATGTTAAGTCTTTGGCTGCTAACTGCAAGGTCAGTAGTTCAAACGCATTAGCCACCCCAAGGGAGAAAGATGAGGTTGTTAGTTTCAATAAAGATTGAGAGTTCGGCCCACTGGGACGGAGGTTCAATTCCAGCAGTGGGGCTGGGCCTCCTACTCCCACCACCGGAGAGCAGTGATGCCCCCCCCCCCCAAAAAAAATAAGATTGAGAGTTCTGGAAGTTGTTAGTAGCATTTCCACACCGTCTTGTAGGGTCTCTGAATTGGAATTGGGTTTGGTGTTGGTAAAAAGTTGTGTCTAATTTTTTTTTTGCATCACTGCCCTCTGGTGGGAGTAGGTGACCCAGCCTCGCTCTTGGGAGAATTGCTCTGGATTTGAACTGCCAAGCCAGTCGGCCACAGTCCTGCGCACAACCAATGCGCTACCGGGGCTCAGCCCAATGTCTAATGTTTTGTTATTAAACAGTTCAGCAACAAAGTATTTTCTGTGGGCATCATTATAGATATGTGTAGATGTATCTGTCGGATGGATTTCTAGCGGGAAAATCAGGAGGTCCAGAATGTGTCTGCGTTAAAAATGAAAAATATGAGATGCTGTGTTAGTCTGAGTAGATTAGAGAAACAAATTCTTCGAGGCACTCAAGTGTACAAGACAGAGCTTTAGGGCTGAGCCCCGGTGGCGCAGTGGTTGTGCGCGGGACTGCGGCCCACTGGGATGGAGGTTCAATTCCAGCTCCCAGGAGCAAAGGCTGGGCCTCCTACTCCCACCACCTGAGGGCAGTGATGCCTAAAAAATAAATAAATAAATAAATAAATAAATAAATAAATAAAAATTGTAAAAACTTGTATTCCTCAATTACACAAGCGCCCCTCAGACCCATTCGATTGTGAGGTTGATACCCCACCCAACCCTTCATCAGGAAACCTTAAAGTTAACCCACACTGTGTGTCTGGGTCAAGTAGACTTGTGTTTTCTCGCCGCAAAGCAGGACACCAGGCAGCTGTTGTGCGTGACCGTGGATTCCAGCTCCCGGCGCGCTGTGTGCACAGAGGCTCTGACTGCAGAAGCAGATCACCAGCCTGTCGGCCACAGCACATCTGGGTGGGGTGGGGCTCAAGCAGCCACCCTGTCAGTTTACAGCCAAACACTTCACCCCGTCACCTAGGGATTCCTACCGAAGACCTACAAGAAGAATAAAATCACCCAGTGGCACAGGACTGGTGCGTGTGGGATCAGGTGAGATGAATATTCACTGAACTGGACCATAGGAGACTGGCAAGGATGTCCTCGGAGTCTGTGTGCATTTGATCTCTTCAATGACGGGTACCTTCGGCCATACTTCACCCCTTCTTTCCTCTCTCGGTCCCCGGGTGTGGAGGGAATAGCCAGCCCTGCGAATGGAAAGACCGGTTCCATGATCTTTGGAAAAGGGGTGGAAGAGGTAAAAAGAGACCTCATTTGTTGTTTCTCAAACTACCCCATGTATCTCCTTTTGCCTCCTCACTTGCAGTACTGTATATGAGTGTATATAAAGATCAGTGTATGCTGTGGGGAGAGATGTGCCAGAAACTTTTTTTTTGGGGGGGGGGGGCGGGCATCACTGCCCTCTGGTGGGAATAGAAGGCCCAGCCTTGCTCCTGGAGAGCTGCTGCTGGATATGAACCACCAACCCTGTGGGCTGCAGTCCCGCATACAACCACTACACCACCGGGGCTCAGCCCTCAGAAACTTCTTAGGTTAAAGACGAACTGGGAGTAGTTAGAATCTGCTCGGCGATTGCACCAGGGTGGGCTGTCCAAGGGGAAGGCAAAACTGCCGGCGACTGTAGCCAGAGCACTTCTCCGCCCGAACAACAGGCAGATGGGCGGGGCAAGGTTTGGACACTGAGGGCCTGTAGTTCTTTCCCGAGGAGGCAGAGACCTGAAAGGCCACCTTTCACTGAGAGTTCCGATCAAGTCTGAGCAAGTACACACCACTTTCCCACAGCCCACGGGTTCATTTTGTAAATTCCAGGGTGCGTCCTTCACCCCAAAAGCCACACCCAGAGCCCTCACGCCTGGGACAGCTGTTCCTAAGACAATTACCCAAGAAGCAGAAGCAAGACCCCATGCTGATGTGTCATCCATCTCAGTGTATCCATCCAACCGGACCAGGAAGACTGAAAACAGAGCGCTGAGGCAGGAGGCTCTGCCAAGCCAGGCCTTGCCTGGGAGCCCCAGGCTGCACTAGAGAAAAGGCAGTAGGGAGAAGCCAGAAAGAGGGGTTCTGCCCTTCTGACTCACGCATGGGCATCTGGCCTCAGGAGAAGAACGGCTCACCACCTTGGGATGTCTGCTTGTCCCGGGAACATCTGTGCCACCACGTTTCCCCTGCAGTCACATCCGTCCTCCAGGCCCTCCAATTTCACACCTGCCAGGAAGCCCTCCAAGAAGGGGCTGTGGGTGGGAGACTAGCAGAGGACTCTGATTTCTCCTGCCACAAAGCAGAACTGGCTTGTTCCCTACGAGTCAACTCTTGTTTTTCTTCATCCCTGTTACTTTATTCCCTTTAAATTGATTTTCAACATCGCTAATCTCTGTAAATATTTCTCCTCCTCCCCATCTAATCCTCGAGATTGGATCGCCTGACCGACTGAGATTTCCTGACAGCCCTTCTGAGGGACTAGGATTAATGCCTGTCAATACTCAATGTTAGCATGTCTTGCAAGGAAATCAATTAGTCTCCCTGCTAATCCTGACATCTGGCCCCCCGTCTTACACGGCAAACAGCATTAGCAAGCTTGTTACCATGAAGCCATCGGGAAAGGGCAGGCTCCTCCAGAAGAAAGCCTTTTCCCCTGTGCCAGCACCCAGAGACGGGGAAGACTGTCTCAGCCCCAGCAGCACATTAGAATCCCTTGCCGAGGTCCCAGGCCCGTCCAGGACCAATGAAATATGTGACTCCCGGAGCTGAATTGGGCATCTGTAGTTTGTTTTAAAAACAACAACAAATTTTTAAAAATTAATAAAAAAAAAAAAAAAGCAGGCTGAGCCCCGGTGGCATAGTGGTTGTGTGCGGGACTGCGACCCACTGGGTTCGCGGTTCAAATCCAGCAGCAGCAAGGCTGGTCCTCCTACTACCACCAGAGGGCACTGATGCTCCCCCTAAAAAAAAAAGCAACCATCCCAAACTCCTCCGGTGATTCTTCTGTGCAAGCAAAGTAGAAAATGGCTAGCCTAGAACAAGGATCCAAGTCGGGATAAAAAAGAGCAGCAAGCTAGGGAAAAGCATCCCTTCTCTAGAACGGCCTCGCCCTCTGACCTAACAGGCTCTTTCCCTTCGACCTACACCACGAAAACCCCCCATTGCTCCTTCACGTCTGGGCGTTGGTTTATGGAGCTGAGTCCAGCGCTCCTGGGTGTCTCGCCACACCGATAGCCGATCCCCTAAACACCGTCGGTCGGGTGATGTTCTTCATTGAGCTTTCCGTGAGGCGCCCCTCCCCCCCAAGAGGCTTCCTTTGAGCCCCTGTGGCCACCACTGTGGCGGTCCACGTCACAGAGGGTCTTCCTCTTTGCCCCCACCCTCTCCGTCCCCAAGCAGGAAGTCTGTCGCTGGGACTGGTCTCTGCAAATAATGTGTTCAGAGTATGTGAGATGATGAAGTCCCATCATCCTCACTTATTCTCTTTCTTTTTCATCCTTTGTTTTCTCTTCCCTCCCCTCTCCACCCCCCCGCCCCGCCATGCATAGAAGGCTCAAAAAAATTATGTATCCCTTTCCATGAAAGTCACTGCTAACAGGAACGAGGTTTGCACAACCAGGGGAGACAGGGGCATCATCCCTCCTCCTAAGGAGCATTCTGGAACTGCTACTTCCAAGACGGATTTGCTCCTCCTCTTAGCAGCCCACAATGGTGTATTCCAGAGCGATAACCATACGCGGATCCAAAAAGGTTTGCCACCAGGTCACTTGCCTAAGGCCGCCCATGCCTCGGTCGTAGGGGTATGTCAGGTCCCCTTCTCTCCTAACTTGGCCTTCCCTACCCTACCACCCTGACCCAGAGAGAGAAATGTCGGGGAGACCTGAGCACTGTCCTTAGAACACCCTGCCGGTAGCGCAGCCTACAGACATGGCGGCGCAGAAGCTTGCCTCTTCTTCCTGAAGGATGCCAGCAGCGCCCAGATCCCGGCCTCCCATTCCACACACACCTCCCCCTCCTGACATTATAGCAGGAAGGAGGGCGGGAGGCTGTTACCCACGGAAGTTATTTCTTCTCCTCACACAAGAGCAGATGCTGAAATCCTGGGACAGACAGCCCCCAAGTGCAGCAGCAGGAGGGTGAGTCAGAAGATCTGGAAGGCTCTCACCTCCGAGAGCTACCCAGGCCCGGCCAAACCACATTTGAAAGCCTCGTCTCCTGGAGCCTCTGGGAAGGAGGAATGTACC
Source organism: Nesogale talazaci (assembly GCA_004026705.1). Lineage (NCBI taxonomy): Eukaryota > Metazoa > Chordata > Mammalia > Afrosoricida > Tenrecidae > Nesogale > Nesogale talazaci. The sequence continues at coordinate 9,673 of PVJH01020759.1, read as the reverse complement.
TTTTCAAGACCATGCTGGAGTCCAGCTATTCTACAGACTGCCATCCCCACCCTCCCGGAAGCTCAGGAAACAGAGAAGCTGGATGACGGCGTTCTGTGTGGAATTCCAGGTAGGCTGTCCAGCGGTTTCTCTTCGGCTGCCCTGGGTGCTTCTCGAGTCCTCTGGAATGCTGCTCCTGCATGCGAGATGCCACCCTGCCCCTTGTATGCTGTGTGTCCGTATAGCACGCCATTCCGTGAGCACTTCAGACCGGGAGGGGAGCCTGAGAGGAGGAAGGCTGACTTTCTTTGGCAGACGGAACATCACTGGGGAAAACCTCTTTGTAAAGCTGAACCCGAGGACTCTGGCTGTACTTACTCCCCGCTGTGTTCAGGCTAGAAAGAGACCCTGGCGATTAGAACAGCAGAGCAATGGCGAGGGAGCAGGTGTGATGAGGATGTTAGGATCCATGAGCTTCCTTCTTTGGCCTCCAGCGCCTTCTCATCCACTCTTTGTGCAGTAAAAAATTCACCCTACCCCTCTCTCCCCAGGGAAACCACACCAGCTCCCACAGCCCTCCTGCCTCCCCAGGCCCCCCTCCCCTCCAGGCTGGCCCTCTTTGGTAGTGGGTGCCATATGCCAGACAGAAACTGGGAAGGCCTCTGAAAGCTTTTTGCTGCCACTTTTATAGAAAGGTGAACTCAAAGCTGACTAGCTCACAGAAATATTAAAATATCAAACAAACCAAATCTTTATTTCTAATAAGTTACCCTGCTGGCACAACCATTGACAATAACTTCTAATGATCTGGAATCCAAACAAAGAAAAAGCCCCAATATGTGGTCTTTTCCACCCCCTTGTTGTATGAAGTCGTGTGGTTCAGTGTTCACTGTTAGCTTTCTGAGCAGCTGTGGGGAGGAGTGGCACGTGCCTTTGGAATCCCGTGGAAAGTGGGCCTGTGACTGTGTGCTCAGACTGTGTACGCACGGTTCCTTCCTCGGCTCTTCAGATCTTTGTTGAAGGGTGAGCGTCCTGAAAAGGCCCCTCTGTGCCCTCTCACCCCAATCTTTGACATTCCCAGCTGCTTCTTCTTGACCTCTTTGTCTCCCCCAAGCCCCTGAGTGGTGCAAACGGTGAACATGTTTGGGCATGAAGTGAGAGGTTGGAGCTCACCCTGAGGGGCTCTGGAAGTACAGCTCGGAGATCTGCTTCCTAAAAACTCAGCTATTCACACATAGCCTTGTGCAAACCCACGCTCATCGTAGCACTGTCCTCAAGAGCAGGGAGATGGAAACAACCGTCGTGCCCACCCAGAGAAGAACGGATGAAGAAACTTTGGTACATACACACAATGGAACATGACGCATTAAAACACACACACACACACCCCAATGTTGAAACCACACAGCACCTCATGGCATGGATCCACCTGGAGGACATTATGCTGAGTGAAATGAGTCACTCACTGTGGTTGTTCTATAACCTGTCACCCTGTGAAGGCGTGAAGTCTAGCCTGTCAATCAGGTCGCAGCTCATCGACCTCATTTTGGAGGCACAAAGGTGACAAATAGCTCACTGGAGGGCAGACACACTCTCTGCTTTGGCTTCCTGCTGACAAGACACCTGGAGCAACGCTGATGGAGCCAGGGTTCTGGAGCTGGAGGAGCCACATGGAGACCCTGCCAGCGCGAAGGTGCTTCCACCGCCACTGGATCCACAAGGCTTTCCACCCACCGGCCTGTGCGCTTCCTGCATTCGGCGTCACTGCATGTGTTGTATGAGTCTGAAGAGGACTTTATAGATTGGTATCGGACATATGGGCTAACAGCGGACTTATGGACTTGATCTGGGCTGGACTGGGATGTTTTCTCAATATACAATTGCTCTTTGATATAAAGTTCTCTCTTACACACATGAGTGATTCTGGATTTGTTTCCCTAGTCAACCCAGGCTCACACAATCACAAAAGGTCAATTATTATATGAAGCCACTATTATAAGAAAAAGGACCAAGACAGAGACTTCCATACCAAAGAGAACAGACTTTGGAGGTGACCAAGGCGGTGTGGGGGAGAAGGAAGATGAAGCCATACGCTAGAAGGTTGATCGATAATTAACTTGGGTCAGGGGGAAGATAGGAGAAGAAGTGTCGGGGAAGCTATTGGGAGTCTGATCAATGGTTTAACTTGTTGTACACAAAATTGAAGATCTGAATTGGAAAGCCCCCCCCCTTACTAACTCACAGTAAAAAAAATGCCTTCAAGTCAGCTATTAAAGACTCTGCAGTACAGTTCTGACACACGTGAGTTGTCATGCATAGTGAGCTTCAATAGCTCTGGTCTATGTACTTATTTGTGTATTACCCACTACTTCAGTGGATGCATGCGTGAATAAAGGAACGTCAGCAAAGCTGTGTGCTGAGTGTACTAACTCAGTAACCAACCAGAAAAGTGCTTGGTGCTTAATAATGATTCAATAAATATTTATTCAACATACTGACTATAGTTTCATTGGTAAATGTTCATTTGTTTTAAAGTTTCATTGTGAGAAAACACATAGAACAAACTTTGCAAGCATGTAATTTCACATTAATATGTACAATTTTATTTGTTAATAAGATAGGTTTCCGGGCTGAGCCCTTGTGGCGCAGTGGTTGTGCACTGCAGGACTGCGGCCCACTGGGATGGAGGTTCAATTCCAGCTCCACGGAGCAAAGGCTGGGCCTCCTACTCCCACCACCTGAGGGCAGTGATGCCCCCCCCAAAAAAAAGATAGGTTTCCAACAGATACTCATGTTTGAATATGCATACGTTATTTCTCTCCTTCTGCATTCATTCAATTATCCAGCAGAAACCAATTAAGTCCTTATGAGGTGCCCCCGTCCCGCCCAAAACACCAGTGACAGAGACCATTAGTGAACTGGTCGTGAACGAGATTGTTCTGGTGGGGCCCAGAGTTGGCTGGGAAGACAGACTGTACACATCTGTAAGCAAATGAATATATGTAGAGATTGAGAAAAGTATGATGAAAGAAGTAGGGACTGAGGGCTGAGCCCCGGTGGCATAGTGGTTGTGCGCGGGACTGCGGCCCACTGGGATGGAGGTTCGATTCCAGCTCCACAGGGGCAAAGGCTGGGCCTCCTACTCCCACCACCCGGGGAGTGATGCCCTAAAAAAAAAAAAAAAAAGAAGTAGGGACTGAGATGGAGGACATGATGACGGGAGAGAGATGAGGTCAGAGAGGGCCTTGGCCTGGTGACATTTAAGAGACAATCGTCAGAAAGGGCAGGCGTATTGGCTCAAGAGACTGGTGAGGACTCCTGAGCCTATGGCTGCACACCCTCCGGTCTGGGGCTGCACTCCCTGCTTTCTTTGTTAAGGTTGCAAGGGCAGCATTCCTCCAAGGACAGAGGGTTGGGGAGGAGGAGGAGGCATGGAAACCAGCCGTGGAGGAAGGGGGCGAAGTGAGGTACATTGAGGGGATTGACGGCCACAGAGGAAACAAACCCAGCATAAGTTGTTGGATGTAAAACTGATGATGGGCTCTAAACCTTCACCTAAAGCACAGTGAAACGTATTTTGTTTTTGTTTTTGCTTTTTTTGGGGGGGGGGGGCGGGGGCATCACTGCTCTCCAGTAGTGGGAGTAGGGCAGTCAAACATATTTTAAAGGCCTTGAAGATTAGGAAGGCTTGATGCTATTCAGAAGAGGAAGACCCCATGCCCCAGGCATCTGCATGAGAGTGGTATCCACAGCCTGAACTAGTTCAAAGCCTTGCTAAGAAAAACGGGATCCTGAGGGCCAACAGCGGGTTCCATCCCCTCTTACCTATTAGAGGTGCGTCTGGGGAAACACATGGTTAAGGGCTCAGCTGGGAACTGACAGGTGGTCATGGACGCCCCAGGGTTGGAGCTCATGCCCCGGCCACTGCAGGAGACAGCCCAGGCCAAACAGCCACGGAACCCTGTGGGCAGGTCTGTAACTTTGTCACGCGGCTACTGGGAAGAGGAATGGTCTCCGTGGCACCCAACCATCGTGAAAACGTCCCGCAGACAGAATTCTCCGTGCCTTTCTTCAACGATCAGGGTCACACCTAACCACACCTCGCAGGTGCGGGTTATAGGCGAGCACGTATCCGAAGGTGCGGCAGGCGAGAGGAGGGGGAGGCCTTGTCCGCCAATATCCTAACACCGAAGAGGCCGAACCGCATGGCAGCGCCCTTGGTGGAGTGTGTGCTTCCAGCATCCGCGTGGTTCACTCTGGGGCGTGTCCCAGGGGTCCTGGTCCCCTTCCCGCCCTGTGAGAGGCCTGGGGACCCACAGGGTGACGCCGTGGTCTCTCTCTCGCCTCTCTCGGCTCCCTCCAAGGGTCAGCGGTGGCCGGTGTCTGCTGGCCCCGCATAGCCGCGCCGCGCCCCAGAGCGCGGAGGAAGGGGCTGGGCACGACCCGCGGGCCCGTGCGAGAGCAGGGAGGCCGGGCCGCAGGGAGGGCCGCGAGGCCTGCGCCGCCGGCTGGGAGCGGGCGGTGGCCTCGGGGGCGGCGCTGCGGGCGGCCCGGGGGGCGGCGCGGGGCGGGCGGCGGCGTCCGGAGAGGCGACGAGCGAGCGCGATGCAGCGGCCCGAGGCCTGGCCACGTCCGCACCCGGGGGAGGGGGCCGCGGCGGCCCGGGCCGGGGGCCCCACGCCGCCCGCCGCAGCCGGGGAGCCCGCGGGGCCGCGGGTAGGGAGCTGGCGGGCGGGCGCTCGGGGTCCCCCCGCCCCGAAGCGGAGAGGGGCGCGCGGGGGGGGAGGGGGGGGCAGGGCGGCCAACTCACAGCTGGCGCGCTGGCGGCCGGGAACTTGTGCCACCCCCGACCCAGCTCGGGGCGGGCGCCGGGCCCAGGCGGGTTAGGAAAGTTCCAGGGCCCCGGGCCGCTGAAGTTCGGGAGCGCTCTGGCGGCAGGGAGCCGGCGGGGGCGGCGCGGTCCCGGCTGCGGGGCGCGCTCCTGGAGCCCCCCTGGCCAGGGCGCGGGGTGCGCGCGGAGAACGGGGCGGGGGGCAGCCTCGGCCGTGGGCCCGCTGGAAGGAGGAGGGTCGCGCCGCTGTCCCCCCGGCCCAGGTTCTGTGATACACTCCGACTCGGGTTCTGGAGCAGTCAGTGCATGACAGAACTTGGGCCCGAGGGAACTTCTGCACCCAACAGGCGCAGTGCCCACCCGGCCTGCCGTGGGACCTCTGCCCGCAGCTAGAGAAGGAACCCGAGTTGGCAGAGGGCTGCCCCTCCCCCCATCACCCCGCCTGCCCCACCCCCGCCCCGTGGACGTTGGCGCTGGGGTGCTGAATCCTGTGGGTGTCCACACTCCTGGGACCAGCCGATCCCAGAAAGGCCAGGGTGTCTCCTTGGAGAGCTGCGGCTTCAGAGGCCAAAGCTGCTTCCTTCCCATGTGTCAGTTGCAGGAACCTTCCCTCTACACGGTCAAGGCCATTTTCATCCTGGACAGTGATGGGCGCCGGCTGCTGGCCAAGGTAAACCCCATTTTGGGGGGGGGGGGGGGAGAGAGAGAGAGAGAGAGAGAGAGAGAGAGAGAGAGAGAGAGAGAGAGAGAGAGATCCTGAAGACACACTATGGGGCTGCCGGGGAACCCAGATCCCCCGCCAGCTGCCTCTCATCTCAGGAGAGACCACTGTGGCCTCTCACTCAGGGTAGCTTCTCTCCAGAGGTCTCTGTAGCTATCCCTCAGCCTGTCTGGTCTGGGCTGGCCCAGAAGCCCTGGTCCCCAAGCTTTGGCCAAGCAAGCAGCCTCCCCTTTTCTCCTACAGTCTGAGAATGTAGAGCCAGAGTTTAGACTCCGCTAGGGCACCCTCCCACCTCACAAATGAAGCCGATGAGCGCACAGCTGTGAATCCCTGGAGACCTGGACTGGGGTCTGGAAGCCTGAGCTCAGGGTAGTTTTCATTCACCCCACCATCCACTGATCCCACATCCGCCCTAGTTAACCAAAGAAGGAGTGTCCATTTGCACCGTTGACCAAGTTAGCGGGAGCTCCAGGGCTAGAACACCCAAACTAGTTAGGAGACACGATTGTTTTGTTCGCTGTGTGTTTGGAGGGGAGGGAGCTAAAAAAAAAAAAAAAAAAGAAACGTGTCTTCCAAATTCTTTTTTTGGGTCCCATAATGAAAGAATTTGAGGGGTGACCCCACCAGGTGGATTGGAGCAGGGGAGTGGGGGTCTCCTCCCCACAGGACCCACCCATGTTACAGATTGAGACACTGAGTCAGAGAAGGGTTGGCAGAACTAAAAAGGAGAGAGGGAGAAGATGGATTTAATGCTGCGCTGTGTGCCGAGAACGGGTCTTCTTTCATCTTCTCATCGGGAGTCAGACTGTCCCTGCCCTGGAGTCCCAGCTCGGCCCCCTACAGCCCAGGAGATGTTAGGGAAACTGCCTGACTTCCTCAGTTTCCCCACCTGTCTAATAGGGTGATAAACGCTAGAGGGGTGTTGGGATTGTCGCTGCTGTGATGAAGGAGACCCGGGTCGGTGTAGAGACAGGGGCTGACCCTGCACACACTGCCCACCCTCTACTGAGGGGACAAGAGCCCTCCAGAAATCAGCAGGGGACTCCAGAGTCACATGTCAAGATCCCTCTGCCTCTGGAGACATGCTTGTCCTCAAATCTGTCAGTATGGAAGCAGGAGAAAGCTGTGGGGCCGTCGATTTCTGCAAAGATGACAGGCTTGGGAACCCTATGGGCCCGTGGACCCGTCCTGCTGCTCTGGGCAGGAACGGACTCACCTGCAGGGGCTGGGTTGGGTTTCATGAGCAGACGGTCGAGAGAGCAGTGAAGGAGACATGGGACAGCGTGGCAGGCTGTCTTAACCAGCACCCACCCTCTCCTACTAACCTCCTGGGGGACAGTGGGGAGAAGGCGCCGTGGACTAGCTCTCCCCACCTCTCCTCCTCATAGTACTACGACGACACATTCCCCTCCATGAAGGAGCAGATGGTCTTTGAGAAAAATGTCTTCAATAAGACCAGCCGGACCGACAGTAAGTGCTTGCCTTTGCACACCGTCATCTTCTCTCCATCTGCACACATCTGTCCCCCGCCGCCCGACATCCCCATGGGCCTGTCACTTTCCCACAGGGACTCCTTCTCCTCGCTTCCCAGCTGTTCTCCGCTCCCTGCCTCTGGAGGCTTTCACCCCCTCTCCCTCTCCATTAGGCCTCTCCTCAGACTCCCCTTCCCCCAGGCTCCTCTCAGCCCAAGAGACTAACTGGGGTGTGGGTCCCCACCAGCCTCGAGCACCCCATCAGGGAATTCGCGTGGCGGGGCTTGGACAGGAAGTCAACCCTGAACTGGGTTGGCGTGTCACCACGTGACAGTCCCAGGAATGGAGGAGAGGCTGGGGGGAAGACCTGAGGGCAGCCTCCTGGTGGCGTCCAGACTGCTGGTCTTTCAAGGAAGGGAAGAAGGGGAGAGGCCAAGCCGGAGCTGGGGCGGAGAGGCCAGGCGGGGGCCAGGCAGAGCTGACCAAGACTGAACACCCCTCCCACTTCTAGGTGAGATTGCATTTCTGGGGGGCATGACCATCGTCTACAAGAGCAGCATCGACCTCTTCCTGTACGTGGTGGGCTCGTCCCAGGAGAATGAGGTGAATTCAGGAGGGCAGGGGGCCGGGAGGTCTGTCCATGGGCAATGCCTCGGAGTCTGGAGTAGATACTGCAAGGGGTCCCCGTCACTTACCGGCTCCTGGGGGGCCACCTAGAATGGTTCTGCCTGGGACCATCTGTATTTATGACCACCCCCCCTTTCCCTTCCTTTCCAATTTATTTTGAATTCAGAGGTAATACAGATACCATCTCATTCCCCAGTTCAATCGTGTTGAGCAGAATTAGACAACTGCTACCACAATTCGCCCCTTTGCCTTTTCTCACGAGAACTGGAAATGCGATCAATACATCCTGTGCAGGGAGCTTTGGTTCCTTTATTTTCTCCAGTGATTTTACTGGGGGCTCTTCTAACATTCAACACATCATTTGCATCAAGCATATTTGTACACATGTGGCCATCTTCTGTTCCAAATATTTTCTACTTGAGCCCCTGATATAAGCTCCTCTTTCCCCCTCCCTTTATTTTTTTTTTAAATGTGGTTTCTTTCTTAAAATAAGGATTCTTTCCGTGACCCTTAGTGGGGCACGTTAGTATGCCTCAGTCCAGACCCAGGACGCCCCCTCTGAGGCCACATTGCTGTGAGGCTGCTCCAGCTCCAGTCCAGACCTCAGAGGGAGACTGAGGGCAGCTGCTGAGGTCTCCCTTCGTCCCCTTCAACCTCGAACTCTCTGACTCTCTTTCCCCAACTGCCCATCCCCAGCTGATGCTCGCAGCTGTTCTCACCTGCCTGTTTGAGTCTCTGAACCACATGTTAAGGTGAGTGAGGTTCTCTGCCCCCTCTGCCCCTCAGCCCTTCCTGTCCTACCCCTGCACCCCCACCCCTCTCCGAGGCAAAGCCCTTCCTGCCCACTTTTCTCCCGAAGTGCCTGCAAGGCTGAGACAGGAGCCTGAGAGGCCTGCTCCAAGACCCTGGCCACCATGGTGTGGGTCAGTCCAGAGTCAGGCAGATGGACTCTGAGTCCTTGTCCTTTGGGAAGACAAAATGACACTGTCCAAAGTAGAAGAAGCTGCTGTGGCCCCTTCAGGGTCTCAATGTGGGAGAAGTTGGACAAGGTGAGGCTCAAGGCAGCAGACTTGTCCGGGCTCTTTAAATGCCCTCTTCCAGCCCTTTGTTCTGGTTTGGCGTGGGTGGAGGATGAACCCGTCTTTGGAGAGGACAGCGTATCCCCAAGGCGGGAACAGGCGGGGATCCTGTTTCTCCTGGCCATGGGGAGGCTCGAGCTCGTGTGTCTGCCTTCAGGAAAAACGTGGAGAAGCGCTGGCTGCTGGAGCACATGGACGGAGCCTTCTTGGTGCTGGATGAGATTGTGGACGGCGGGTGAGGAGAGGGTGGAAGGAGGGAGGAGTGGTCAGGGGCACTCAGGGCCATTAGTTCTCTGGACACTCCGTACCTTTTTGACTCTCGAGTCAACTCCCCACTCCCCTCCACCCCCCGTGTATTCCTACTTGCCCCATCCTACCACGTATCTTCACCCCACCCCTAGCCATGGGGACGGAAATGGATTTTAATGGATTTCAGCCAAGGCCAAATCAAACTTTATCTGAGGTCACAATACGATAGGATCTGGAGAAGGCAGGAGTTGGGGAAGCTCATTTTGATCGCCTGTGCCCGGAAGATGCAGGCAGCACAGACCCTTGCCCCCATGGATGGACTCCCATCAGGCAGCGTCCCCGGAGCGCCACACCTCCCACTCGGAGAGCACGCCAGTTTCTCCTTCTCATGGGGCCTTATTTTCTCATCTTTACCATGGGGGTGTTCGGGGCCCCCTCGCAGGGGGATGAGGACGAAGTGAAGTCGTGCGTTTCAAGCCCACAGTCCTCGCTCAGAAAAGGCTGGCTTGTGTTCACATGCTCTTATACTCGCCCACTTGGCAACATGGTCAGCGTCCAAAGACCAGGTCGTTAGATGAAAAGCAGCAGGACGTGACCATGGAGGATGGGGGGGCGGGGGGAGGACTATGCTATTACATAACCACCGACCGACATGGCTGGATCACTCGATTCTGTCCTTGCGTAACTGCCAAACCACCGAGATCACGGCCTTGCC
>PVJH01020758.1:0-40123 GCA_004026705.1 Nesogale talazaci | reverse complement strand
CACTTGCCTTTCCCTTGGCACCAGTTGAATGCTGCCTCCACCCTGCCTTGTTCTTGGAGGGCACCTCAACTTCCTCCCTCTTTACACAAAGCTTCCTCTGGAAAGTTTGAAACCACCATCTCTTCCCGTTACTGCCCTCTCATTGATGGTCTCAGGGCACCGTGGGCATTTTCTCAGAGTACTTTAAAGCACTCTGCTTTCTGTGGGTTCTAAAGGAGTCACACATGTTTTCATAAAGGGGGTGGGGGGCAACCCAGCTACTTTAGGGGGAATGTGGCCTGCACTCTCTTGCCTAATGAGCCCATCATGGTCTACATGAACAGAGATTCCTTCATTTCATGGTAACAATTATTCCTCATTGTACTCTGGTGGTGGGCACATAAGCTGATCGTACCTCACCTGCACCTTTGTTGAATTTTGACACTCTCCCTAAAAACTCCCTGAGTGACTTCTGAGTGTTTCCAGGTCTCTTTTGTACCATGAAGATGGTTTGAATTGGTATCTTCATCACAGTGTCTTCACTAAGGCATCTGACAACCATCCTTCCAGGTGCCTCCTCTGCAAATTCTAGTCTGCACCTGGGATGTTGTCTTCCATTTCTGTCCTTCAGGCATTTGCTTCAAACCTGGTACTGAGTGGGGCATCAGTGGGCCCCCCTCTGCCCTCCAATTAGGCTCATCTCCCAAAGTGTCTATCCCGAGGCTCGTGCAGAATCTCTATTCTTTTGTTCCAGCTCGTGCCTACTAAAGAAAACCTCTTTCTTAGCTCAGAAAGCTCATGTCTTCAAATTGGACAGCGGGTCAAATGCTCTCCAAATAATGAACTCCAGGCAGAAAACTGACCTGTTGCGGTTGTTAGGTTCTAGAAGGTGAATTCTGCCTCATAGAGAACCCGTGTGCAGCAGAAAACAACAATAATCTGTAGAAAAAGAAAGACACTGCCTGTCTGGACGTGGGCCATCCTCACAGTTGTAGGTTTGAGCTCATGGTTGCAGGCCCTGTGTTGTCGATACATCTTGTTGGGGGACTGCCTCTTTGTCATTGTCCTTTTAGTTTACCAAGCAGGGCAGCCCTTTCCCGAGACAAGTCTCTCCTGATAACAAATCCAAAGTACACGAGATGAAGTCTTGGCATCTTGGTTTCCAGAGAGCATTCTGAGTGAACTTCTTTCAATACAGGTGTTCCCCCTTCTTCTGGCTTTCCCTGGTGCTTTCCGTATTCTTTGCCATTGCCATAATTCAAGTGCATCAACTCTTCTTCTATCTTCCTTACCCAATGTCCAACTTTCCTATGCACATGAGGTCATTGAAAAACCATGCTTAGTACTCTTAGTGACACCTTCAACATTTTAAATGGGCTTTATGAAGCAGACCTGCTTAAAGTAGAAAAGTAGTTATTTTGTTTTTCTCTGGGAGGGGCATTACTGCCTTCTGGTGGTCGTGGGAGCTACCCAGCCCCACTCCTGTAGAGCCCCTGCTGGATTTGAACCGCCAAGCCCATGGGCAGTCCCGCACTCAACCACTTACGCCCACCAGGGCTCAGTCTGAAAAGTAGTTATTTTTAAAGTCCCACAATGCACTTACATCTACCTAAATATCATTGTGAAGAATTAGATGAGAAAGGTGCCAAGTCCCACTTATATAAAAATTTTAAAGAAAATATGTTCATAAACTAAGTTAAAAGTAAATAAGAGCAAAGTTTCTGAAAATTTTAAATGGAATATTTTAGGGACTCATCCTGCCTATAGCTGCAGAGGGCAGTGAGATTAGGTAGCAGGCCCAAGGTCAGAGCACCAAATAGCGGAGAAGGATGAGAAGCGGCTGTCGTTTTGCTGACACCATTGTAAAGCTGGATTTCCCAGCTCCTCATACAGAGAAAGCTACAGCTGCCTGCATCATTATGAGTACATAATTCGTTGTGATCTATGAAGGAGGACAGAGAGAAATATATCTGGGGATATATTTTCTTAAATTCCATATAAATAAAATTTGCACAATACACTGGACATATGTGAAGGGCCTTAGCTAATGGCGTGCAAACATTTAAATAGATAATTTGGATCAGATTTATATCTGATTTAGAGTGTTAAATGTCTTTTCATCTCTGTAATACCAATTGTATTTATTTCCTTTGTTCATCTTCTCTTTAAATTGTACCCTTGTTTCAGAAGAGCACTCCTCTTCTGCCAAAAACAATAACTAGAAGAAAAAAGAGGGGGGAAGAGGAGCTGATACTAAGGCCACAAGTAGAATACATTTGGAAATGAAGATGGCAGCTTGTGTACAAGTATGCTTGATGCAAAAGATGTACTGAATGTTATAAGAGCTGTAAGTGCACCCGATAAAATCATTGAAAAAAACCCAAACAATAAATTGATTTAAAACAATAGAAAATAACCAATGGCTAACAAACAAGCAAACAAACCTAGAACCAGATTCAGAACCAATCCAGAAGCGGTTCCATTGTTGGACATGGAAGGGAAATAAAAGAAAACCTTTAGCGACGATCTGAAAAGGCCTACTCTTTAATTCTCTCCCAAGGTTTTACGTTTGAAATCGCTAGATGGAGCATCGTTCAAATGGAATGATTGGGGCGGGGGGAGGGTGAGTGGTGGTGAGGGGGGAGGAGGAGGAGCAATAGGGTAATTCAGGCAAGAACCCTGTGTTTAATGCAGTGCTTCCCAAGGTATGGTAAGAGGCATATCGCACGGTCCTTGCCCTGCTTCTTCCATGCAGTCAGACTTCTTTCCCGTCACAGCCCAGCAGAATGAAACACTGTGCTGTCTGGCGCCCTCCTCTAGTGTGAGCCCTTTTTGCAGCCACATGTCCATCCACCTCATCCAGGGCCTTCTTCTCTTTCACTATCGTCTTATGACCTTTCCCCCGCCATATAAAGATCTCTGCAGTACATCATGTTCCTTCCAATTTAATGGTAAGGACAATTTTCTTCCAGAGGAAGCCCATTTGATTCCTTTTAAGAGACAATTGAAACTTTATATAAACCTTCTCAATTTTTCTGTTTCCTTGATTCCCACTACATGAAGAAATAAATTTATTCATTGCAAAATTCTCTCAAACTTTTTGATGGATAGCTTATGATTTGTGCTTCTTCTTTTATTTTGGGTGTGTGTGTGTGTGGGGGGGGGCATCACTGCCTCTGTGGTTGTGGGCGCTCCCCAGTGCTGCTCCTGAGAGCCTCCGCTGGATTTGAACCGTCAAGTCCGCCGGCCGCAGTCGCGCACTCAACCACTTACACCACCTGGGCTCAGCCCAATTTGTGCTTCTTTTGTTACTTGGAATTTGTGCCACAATTCCCGCTAATCTTTAAAAATTAACCAAGCACGGCAATTATCACAACAGCAACAGCAACAACAAAGAAGTGTATGCTCACACAAATCGTATCCCTGGCTCCGTGACCCATATACTTCTGCTGCTCACTGACATCGGGAAGTTGGTCGTCACACTTCCAGACTTCATTGCATAATAAATGAGTCTGTAAATCAGTGATATAAAATGTTTTATTTCTATGCCTTTTATCAGTTAGCAATATTTTATGGCCATTTGTCTATTCCAATAAATAAAAAAATGAAACACTGCCATCGCGTTGATTTTGAATCATATAACTGCCTCTGTGAATTTCTCAGACTAATTTTTTAAAAGTCATTTTATTGAGGGCTCTTACAGATACCATAGCAATCCATAAATCAATTATATCAAGCAAACTTGTACACATGCTGCCATCATCATTTTCAAAGCATTATCTCCCTACTTGAGCCCTTATTATCATCTCCTCTTTCCCCCTTCCATCCCCTGCCCTCTCACCCTGATAAACTCTGGATAAATTATTTATTAATATGTTCTTCATTTCTTTTTTTTCCGAGTCACTGCCCTGGTGGGAGTAGGGTAGCCCAGCCTTCCTCCTGGAAAGCTGCTGCTGCATTTGAACTGCACCACAGGGGCTCAGCATGTTCTTCATTTCTTACACCCTCTGCTGTATTCCTTCACCCACATTTCTGTGATTTGTCCCGCCTCGCCAGCCCACCGGAAGGAATGCATCCATTATTGCTATTGGCGCTCCTTTCCCCGCCTCCCCCTCCCTTCATGGTTTTGCTATTCCCTGTACTATTTCTGAGGGATTTATCCATCCTGGCTTCCCTGCGTGGAAAGTTCTTATCCGTACCGATGTACATACTCCAGTTTAACAGATTTTTTTTTAGGTAGAACTGGGGTGGTGACAGTGGGGGTGGGTAGCATTAAAGAACCAGAGGAATGTTGTGTGTTTCGTCAGTGCTATCCTGTACCCTGGCTGAAACGTGCCTTCTGTGCGAACCCTCTGTGAGGGGAGTGAAAAACCTCGTCTTTCTGCTGTGAAGTGCCTGGTGGTTTCCAAGCGCTGAGTTGGCAGTCGGCAGCACACTGTGCAAAATCTCTGTGTGTAGTTCCACAGCTTCCCACTGCATGGGTGCCTGGACAAGCATTCGTTACTGAGCCCTCCTTAGTGTATTTCATTTATTTTCCTTTTAAATTCCAAATATCCTTATTTTATTTAACTGTTGATTTATTTCTGTCTTCTTGTATGATTCTTACAAAGTACACATATATATTTTTAATGGCAGGTATCAATGAATGCATTAAAAACAATCCCAGCTGGCCGCTGATGGAGGTTAGTGTTCCTTTGGCCTGTCAAGCTTGCGCTCCGACGCGGAGAACAGTAGTCCGCACTGTCTAGTTGTCACCAAGATGAGCGAAACGCCGTCCACGAGTTTCTCGGTGATCCACCCGTCTTCTTCTGAAGGGCGCTTGGCCCTCCCGCGCCACCTGAGCCTCACGCAGCCCGTGGTGGCCAAACGGATCTGCTTCTATAAGAGTGGAGACCCCCAGTTCGGCGGGGTCCAGGTGGTGCTCAATCCTCGTACCTTCAAGACTTTTGATGCCCTGCTGGACAACCTGTCCAGGAAGGTGCCTCTGCCGTTCGGGGTGCGGAACATCAGCACCCCGCGGGGCGGGCACAGCATCACGCGCCTGGACGAGCTGCGGGACGGCCAGTCGTACCTGTGCGCGCACGGGCAGCGCGTGCGGCCCGTGGACCTGGAGCGCGCCCGCCGCCGTCCGCAGCCCTGGCACAGCAGCCGGGCCCTGGGCGCCCCCCTGGCCCGCCACCCACCAGCCGGCCTGCCTGCTTGGACGCGGGGCCCTCGGAAGCTTTGGGTCTTCAGGAATGGCGACCCACGCTCGGGGTGTGTGGTGTCGGTGAGCGCGAGAGCCCCCCAAAGCTTCGCGGACTTTCTGCAGCGCCTGGCCGAGGTCCTGCGATGCCCGGTGGTGAAGCTGTACTCCACGGATGGAAGGAAGGTGGGTGTGCGGGAGGTGGCTCATCCTCCAGGGTCTGACCCTCTGAAGATTTGTCCTTGGCTCTTGTCCGAGGTCGGTTGACCTCTAGGTCTCCCTATAGGGCCCGGGGTCCTCAAACTTTTAAAACCGGGGGCCTATTCACTGTCCCGCAGACCGTTGGAGGGCTGGACTATAGTTAAAAGAACAGCAACAACAACAAAGTATGTACAAATTCACCATGGGCTGGGGATCAGTCGGCTGCTAAACACGACAGCAGCGGCAAAAACACCTCACAGGTCCGATAAATGTCCTCGGCGGGCCGCAGGTGGCAGTTTGAGGACCCTTGCATCTAGGCCGTAGTGGTGGGCATCTATGGGCCGAAAGATGTGGCGCATGCCCCTCCCCTTCCCCAGGGTCTCAGCGGTATTTAAAAAAATAAAATAAAAAGGAGTGACCAGAAGTGGCATTACCGAGAGAGAGAGAGAGAGAGAGAGCATTTACCTGCGGTTCTCCAGGAGGTCAAGGGACCATCCCGCAGCTCCAGGTCTCTCCTGTTCTGGAGCTCCCCGATGATGCTGAAGACTGGTGCGGATGAAGCTGGCCTGCACATTACAACAAACAAGCAAACAACACTGCCAGCACCAAACTTGATTCAGGATCTATCTCCCCTCTACCTATTAACTACCTTTAGTGTAGTTTCTTGTTTGCCAAGCCCAAAGTTGTGAGTTGGACCCCCCAATGGCTACCAGGTAGAAAGATGGGACAATTTGCCTCAGTAAAGATTTTTATTCTTGGCAGGCCGACAGGGCAGATCTACTCTGTCACACAGGCTCAGACGGCTCAGGGTTTCGTTGCAATTGTGATCCTGTAGCCCAGGTCTATTTCTGCAACTAGTCTTGTCCTTCACAGAAGTACTGCTCGCCCCATTTTTTTTGGTGTTTTCAACAGGCCAATGGGTGGTGGAGTACTCCTTCAATGCAGGAAACGATTGAATAGCTTCAGTCAAAAATATAAAACGATCACATACAAAGAACAGAATATTGTTCAAGGGGAGACCCAAACTCTGCTGTTGTTGTTGTTGTTTGCAGATTCCCAGCCTTCAGGCCTTGATCTTGAACCCTGGAGCCATTGTGGTCGCAGGAAAGGAGCCGTTTAAACCAGGGAACTACGACATCCGAAAGTGTTTCTTCCCTGCTAGGCCACCGGCGATTGCTCAGCGCGTGCACTCCAAAGACAACACTAGGTCAGAGAGCAGAAAGAGTAAGTCACTTAAAGGGATAGCCCTTATTTTTAACCCTGAGCCTACTTCTTTATCTTTGAACCAGTGATAGGAATAACTAAGAAAGAAACATTCTTCAACCACCCCTTAGCTTCATTCGGGAGAGAAAATGAGAGATTTTTAAAACACCCTAAAGGGAAAAGAGTTACTTATATATCAGTGGAAAGAGAGAGTGTTGTTTTCTCCTAAATCAGTCAATGAAATATCTAGTTAGATGGAAAGAGTTTACTCTTTTGCCTTAAAAACAGTGCAAATAAACCCATTGCCAGGAAATGGATTAGGAAGGCCAGGGAGGCTCCGCATCTGACCTCCTGTAGCTTTCCTGTTACCATGAGGTGGGAGGCAGACAGACCTCCAAGGACCATCCTTCTTTAGCTGTTCTGACACCAATTGTTTCTTCCATTGCCACTCTACCTCTATTTGAGGTTCAGTACTTTATGATAATGGCCACATAGAACTCACAGCCAACACTCAAAATTAAAGGGGCCAATTAAAGGATTTAATAGCTTCTCACAAGTCAAATCAGGAAGCAGTCAGGATACAGTCTTTGATTGCTTCAGCTAGCAGCCAAATCTCTTTCTGGTTCTCAGACTATCATTCACAAGGTAACTAAGTCTCTCACCAATTCTTCAGCTTTTGGTCTTTGTCCCAATGGGTCAGGAAGTCAACCCGCCTGTCACTCAGTCCCACAGTTCCTCCTGGAGGCAATCTTTGAATTTTTTCTCAATCTCTAGTGATGTTATAAAGAACCCTGGTAGCATAGTGTATTTGGTATCGGGCTGCTAATTGCAAGGTTGCCAGTCCAAACCCATTAGCCACGTTGAGGGAGAAAGCTGAAGCATCTCAGAAACCATTGGGAATAGTTCTACTTTGTCTGATACAGTCCTCACGAGTCAGAATCCGTTCGGTAGCAGTGGGTCATGGGTAACAACAAATATACTCTACTTTCCGTAATTTTTCTAGTAAAAATCACAGGCCCTTTTAAAGTGAGCAGACACCCTGCTTTTTAACAATTTAACAATGTCCCACGGCATTATAAAATTAAAATAAATACATTCCAATATTATTTTTGTGTTCTATGGACATTTCTGTTGCTCCATATAAACCAAATTTTTAATCAAGACACCCCCCTGCCCCACAAACACCCTCTGGTCAATGGTGTCCCACTTAAAATCTGTTCACTTTACCTCAGATTGACCTTTGGTTTATGCAAAAAAGTTGATACAGCCAATAATAAAAATAATGTTGGCTGGATGTACAATAATAAAATAGCTTGGTAATGTCTTAGGAACTTATGTATACTATGGAATTATCTTTTGGATCCTGAAGGAAAAGCCTTCTTGAGGTTTAGTCTGTGGATCAGACTGTGTGTTAGTCCGGGTAAACTAGAGGAACAAATTTCATAGACACGCATATGGATTTAAGGAAAGGGTTTAGATACAAAAGGAATGGGACACTGAGAAAGCATCCCAGCCCAGTCCAGTTCAAAGTCATAAGTCCGGTATTAACCCATATGCCCGAAATAAGTCTATAAAGTTTCCTTCCGACTCATGAAGTCACAGGTCAGGAGGTGCAGAATCCTGGCACTGGCAGGGGTCTCCTCATGGATTTTTGCTTCCAGGCTCAGGGTCCATTAACAGCATGCTGCTCCAGCTTTGGAGGTCTGGCTTCATCAGGGCAAACACATTTGGCCTCTCTTCCAGCTCCTCCAGCTTCTCAGATGCTGCCATCTTATCTTGTCTGTCATTTATGGTCTCTGAGACTAACTCCCAACAACTGGGGAAGATAGCTTCTCATCTTTACGAGGGAAATATCGTGAGATTTCCCAGAAGTCTCAGGAGAAAGCCATGCCCACATAGAGGCCTCATTGTCTACTCAATGGCAAGCTCCAGATTAACAGGCTAGACTCCAACCCTACATTTCAATCATAAAATTAACATAAGCACATGACTGCCACAGACTATTACCTCCAACAGCATAGTTGATCTCATAATTCATTAGGCTCATTCTTCCCGTCAAAACTTTAGCTGTATTTTACAGTACTGATGGCCATTTATACTTAATTCTCATTTTCATTCTATTTAAAAATAGAATAGCTTTTATCCCAAACAATTCTATGAGGACATAATCCAGACATCATACCACTCTATAACAGTTCAAGCATTGTTGTATAATCATAATCAGTTCCAAAACATTTTCCTCCTTCTTGTACTGCTTGATAGGATCAGCTCCCCATTTCCCTCCACTTTTCCTTCCATACCCCCCAGTTACCCATAACCTATCTATTGTTTCCAGAGATTCACCTGTCTTGAGTGAGACAGAAGGCATAGCAGAGAGTCGAAAAGGCTGCCCACATAATAAAATGCAGGAGAGATATACCCAGATTTGGAGAAAGCAAACAAAATAGTAAAAGCAGATCAACTTTCTTGGCGACTTATTTCATGCATTGAGCCTGAAAATGTATCTTGCAGATGTATTCCACTGTCATCCACAGCTTTCCGCCAACCTGAATTTGACCATTTAAATTCTGATACAATTCCTTCTTTCAGATTTGGATTCTATTATTACAATCCTTGGATCACACATGTTGGTGGGCTTCTCCCATGTGGGCTTAGTTGATGTCTCACTTAAATAGATATTTGTTTGAAAACAGACCATTAAAACCCCAGACGCTATTCTTTATGATGGCCAATATTTTAAAGGTATTTAATCTGATGGCAAGTATGTGAAAATCTACACAACTTGCTAATAGAGATTAGGATGACTTTATGAAGCATGAGTGTCAAAGTTAATTTTATAGACACACATTGAAAGGAAAATAAATATTTGTGGCTGTGCTAGAACTGTTCCAGATTTAACTGGATGGCTGTAAGTCAGAATGCATATATTAAGCCACATACTAACTATACAGATACATGCTAAATTAAAGATTGTTACTTAACTCATCTAGGCTTTAAAATTAATTCTAAAAAATGTTTTAACTTTCCTAAAGCTGAAGACGTCTCCTTTTGTTTTGCACAGATAGGAAAATTAATATTATTATAAATTCCTTAGGAAAATTAATATTATTATAAATTCCTTCTTGCTTTGTTCAAATAGTATATAGTACTTGGTTATACTGCAATTTTAGTAATGATAATCAAACCTCACAAACCCCTTTATGTTGTTTGGAATCTTTAAGAATTCTTGCAATATTCAGAACTTGCTAGAATTACTTTATTAAGTATAATTATATTTTTATGAATTTCCTTATGAAGTAGAATTAGAAAAATGATAAGTAGAAATTGAGACTGATTTGTGGAAACTTGCCAGAAATTCCAGTAACTTGCCTTGAAAGACCAAGGCTGCATAGAGGTGAGGGAAAGAAAACCCCCCAAAAATTTTACTATGAAATTCAGATAACATACTGCTTTTATACTAATTCTTTCTTTTCCTTTTTTATTTGCTGCATTTGTCATTGGATATCCATAACTTCTCAACTTTCCACATTGATTTTTTATGTGGGGTATTTTTATCCTTAAAACCTGGCAAGTGAGCACTCATGTACCTTCAAGCCCAAGGTCTCAGATATATTCTGTTTCTTCTCAAAGAACGCAAAATAATAATAATGACTGCTACTCAGACTGTTCTTTTGCTTCTGAGAATTGCTTGTCCTTAGAAAAAAATGATACTCGAAATTTATTGATGCATCCTTCTGAAGATGATATTGAGAAATCAGTTATTTTTAATCAAGATGGTACTCTGACAGTTGAGATGAAAGTTCGATTCAAGATAAAAGAAAAGGAAACCATCAAATGGACAACTACAGTCAGTCGAAGTGATTTTTCTAATAATGATAAAAAGAATGAGGTAAGCAGTTTTCCAGGAAGAACAGATGAACAGTCATCAGATTTGCAATTTTCAGCATTGTCTGCAGAAATCTTACCTAAGATGAAAAGCAACAATCAAGAGTGTAGTTTGGTAGAGAAAAGAAGCACTGAAATGCCAGATCAAAGGGTTGGAACTTGCAGTTCTGCTAGTTGGGACACTGCTGCTGTGGACACAGATGTCATCCAGGTCACACAAGATCAAAAGAATAGCTATCATTCTAGACCCCCTACACCTGGGCCAAGGAGAGCAAGACAAAAGAAATCCATGATAGGGAGTGTGACCTTAGTATCTGAAACAGAAATTCAAGAGAAAATGATTAGACAGTTTTCCTACAGTGAAGAAACAGAAGAAGAGGAAAACAAATCTGAGTATCATATATTCGCACGCTCTAGCAGTAAAATGTCTTCGTTATCTAACAAACCGGATCTTGTTCAGATCAATAATGATGAGCAGACAGAGTCACTCTTAAAAAAGAAGAAGGAAAGCAAGTTACTCCAGTCTAGTGCTGTAAGGACCGGTGTTATAGAAATTACAAGTCAGAAGATGCTAGAGATGTCTCATAGTGGCTTGCCACAGACAACTTCAGAAAATACAACTGCGGAGGACGATGCAATCGGTAATGTAATATTAGACAACAAAACTAATAGCAAGCTATTCAGACCTTGTGGTAACCGTAATAATAGGGTTAGTCCCCTCTCAGGATATACAACCCACCTTTCAGGTAATAATTCTAGAACTGGTAAAAGTATGTCAGAACTTTCAGCTCCCATAAGATCCTCAAATGTTACAAGAATTGACAAGCTAATTAATAAATTTGCTCAGCATGGTTTAGCAAAGCTTCCACATACTGAAAAGCTGATTTCCTCTTCAATTGCAAGTAAAAAGAAGAAATTTCAGAGGCAACTGATCGATACAAGACCTCGGGAAGGGGAGATTGTGAACAAAGGACTCTCTAGTGGGAGGGAGAGAGTGAACACAGAAGGCAAAATTGCCCAGGAAACCATCTTGCCAGATTCACACACTCTCTCTAAAGAAGAGATTCTTTGTAAGGAGGACCTCCATGCAAGTAATATGGTAATTGAATCAAATGATTTCTGTCCCAAAAGTAACCCGCATTCCACGATTTCCAAAAATTTCCATAGAAATAAATTAAATACTACTAAAAATCCTCAGGTCCAAAAACTTTCAGCAAAAGGAAAAAAATCTAGGACACTAAAGAAAATGGTGAGTCTAGGAAGATCTACAAAAAGGGAAATTGATCAGAGAGATAAGACATTTCCCCAGAGTGAATTTTGTCATCCCCAAAATACGTTGGGAAGTCCAAGTTCATTTCATGCCTTTAACTTCCTTGAGGAAACACCCAGAGCTTTCTGTGGATTAGAATCTCAGCCAGAAGTGGCATCAGGGTACTTGAGAGGAATGACGAAGAAGAGTTTAGCTTCAAAGTGTAATCATTCACACATAACTTTTAAAAAGCAGAAAAAACAAGGAGATAAGTTGAAACTGGGCATTTCTGGAAGTAAGAAACATCCTCTAGCCAAGGAAGATTCCTTAGCTTCTTTGAAAAAGGCTGATTTTTCTGACACCATTGCCCATCATTCAATTCAGAATTACATACAGAGATGGTTGCAGAATGTGCACCTATTTCCAGCTGAGCAACCTCAAACATTAGCTCCAAAATGTACAGGTGAAAGGAATGCAATAAGTTGTAACAATAGTGGTTTTCCAGGAAACAATCTCCATACGAGTTCAAGGAAAGGAAATAATGTTAGAGCCAGTAATAAGGACCTAACTAAAGATGCCATTTTGACTCGAAATAATTCAGGTAAAGAGGTGGGTAAATCTCTTCTTGTTAAAGAGAATGGTGAAGAACTTACAAAAGACCTCTATGAGAACCAAGCTAGATATTTGAATGACACTTACTTGGTTTCCCTGAATGAATATTGTACTTTATCCCAGTTAGCAATTGAGGATCATAATATTCAATATCAGGAATCTGCTAAAATAGAACAAGAGGTAAGTCTTGCTTGGCCAAAATTAAACCTTGCTGCAAAAGAGCAAAGAATAGAGGTTGCTGTTCAAGTAGATTCTACTGGCCAAGAGATGACAAAAGACCTTGTACCAGTCCTCTTGCTTCGCTATCTACAAACCTCAATTCCTGGTATTCAGAAGACTCCGAATGGAATTGTTCAAGTGGAAGGCTCCCTTCCAGAGGCTTCCTTCCCTTCTCCTGCAAAATGTCACTCATCTACCAATCTTCTTCTGGCTTGGCTCTTGGTGCTCAACTTTCAGGGAGTTATGAGTATTTTTTGTCGAGGTGACCACACGCATAGAAGGGCATGCAGATCTTCAGAATTGCTTGCATTGTTGGAGACTCTAAAGCATATTGCTGTCACAGAGGATGCTAATGACTTGAAGGCTGCTGTGGTCAGTTTAATGGCCTCAGTCCCAGAATGCTTTGGACTCAGTGAGAAGGAAAAAGAAATGGTTCCGGCGGATATGTCTGCAAATTGTTTCACAGGCCCAATTCAGAAAATGGCTGAGTGCATTGCAAATGAGAACACACAGGGGATCTCGTTGGAAGACTGGGTTTCAGAAGTGACTTATTCTCCAGGTGATATGTGCACAACGAATCGGATTCATCTCCCAGAAGAGACCTGTACTACCAGTGATATTTTTTCTGATATCTATGGTTCTGTCATCAATCAGCCACTCGCTAGGAATAAATTCTGCTTCCTAGAAGAGGTTTCTTCACGTACCGAGGCTGCGTCTTGTCCTCAAATGCAGACTCCTATTTATGAGTCAGCTTGCCCCATTGAAGAGACTTGCAGCCCCATCAAAGTGTGCACTAGCAATGACTGTGTAGATTCCAGAAGCCATGCATATACTGATAACTTGGAAGTGAGGAAAGAATTAGGAAGAGTCGATGAAGTTGAAAAAGACCTCAATACGTTGGCAGGCCCTGTGAATAAAAATAGTTTTAATATGCCAGTGAAGCAGCAAAGCATGAGCCAGGTCAACCATGGTGGCTGTATGCCAGATGCAGCGGAACCCGAATTTGGTACGGAGCAGAAACATGATGCTCTAGCTCATTTTGAAAGCTGCTCATTAAAGTCCGAAAATAAGGATAGACATGCATATGCACCTCCTGATAAAGAACTAAGGACGTCTGAGGATGCAGCCTCAACAGCAGACAGCATGGCGTCAAGTGAAAGAGACACTTCAGATGCGGAGTCTTTTGACGAATTAGAAAACCAAGAAACTAGGATCTCTCATACAAAGTTAAATGCAGAAAAGCAAGTCGCTGAAGACTCCATCTCAGAAGAGTGGAAGACTAGTAAGACTTGGGAAGGCATAGAAGCCTCTTGCAGAAACATGGCTGAAGAAAGAACAAGTGGTGTACTTTGTGAGTCAATCACCAGAAGTCTGGCAACATCACCATCTTTGGATTTTCCCCGTGGCTCTAAGCCAAACACTGAAAAGGAGATCAGTGAAGGCAAAACAAAAACGAGGGTAAAAATGATGGTGAAAAGCATGGAAACTGCGAGTTATTCCGAGTCTTCTGTTGATTTTAAAAAATACTGTGAGCGCCCGCAAGCTTCACATTTATTAGCATTCAGACAAAACAGTGAGAGTGAGCAGCCATATCAAACATCCTGTGATGCTTCCAATGAGAGTATTATTGCTCAGGAAAGAAAACACAGCGTAGGGTTTGTTAAAAGGACAATAGAAAGGCTTTATGGTAAAGCTGAAATGGCTAAACCATCTCTTCTCTTGGACTCTACACAAAGATCTCGGGTTTGTCCCTACAATTCTATGGAGTTTCACGGTGCTGACAGAGTCGGCCTACATGATTCTCAAAGTCAGTCATTTGGTTCCTACGAACAGATACCTAGGAGTTCACCTATGACACATGGATTTCAGGAGGAAATAAAAGATAAATGTGACTTTAATGGTGTGAGGGTCAATTATAGTGGAGGAGCCTTTGCAGAACACAGTACAAAAACAAGTGATCCTTCTAGAATCCTTAGGGACACGGAGGAAGGAGTGCTGATTGACAAAGGCAAGTGGTTCCTGAAAGAAAATCACTTGCTAAGAGTGCCATCCCCTGAGCTTTCTGTCATGTATGTCAATGCAGACACCACATCAGTGGATACATTGCTTGATAGTAATGGCAACGAGGTGCCATATTCACATTTTGGAAATTTGGCCCCAGGCCCAACTATGTCTGAATTATCCTCTTCAGAAGTGGAGGAACTCACTCATCCTCTTGAGTTGAAATGTACCTATTTTAATATGCCTCATGGTAGTGACCCTGAGCCTTTTCAAGAGGATATGCTAGATGTGCAGAAAGAAATATGCACCACGGAAAGAATACCTAATCACCATTCAGAGAAGGGTAATCGTCAGCCCAGGATATGTACATCTGTCACTCAGACCTTTAAGTCAGATGGAAACAAAGTTCATCCTGTATCTGATGGTAACATTAAAATGCAGCCAGTGCCTGACAATAATATAATTTGTGGTGCTCTTCAGGAAGGTGACTCTTTGGATAAACTCTATGCTATTTGTGGTCAACACTGTCCAATACTAACTGTCATTATTGAACCTATAAATGAAGGAGCCCGAGGATTTGCCTATCGCAAAGATTCTGATATTGAAAATTCCTTGGATTGCAATTCGTGGATGAAAACATATCCATATTTACTACAGTCAAACAAGAACTTGGTCAAAGAGATGAACAATAACACAAGCAGGAGAAACATATTTACAGAGAATGCCATGGATGAGGCATCTGATTGGTTTTATTTCAAAAGCACTTGTGATGTGGTGGTTAAAAGAAGAGAGTTAAAAAGAATGACTTTCTTGGGCTTGAGGAAGACAGGTAATCTAAAGGAATTTCAATCAGAGGTACAGCAAAGGTTTTGCATACATTCCTTACCTACATCGTTAGCTGGGGGCGACATGAGGTCAAATGCACCTGCTCCCAGCTGGAAGGCAAATGAAAGACATAGAGCAGTCGATGAGAACAACAACTTGTTAAGTGACACACTCCAGGAATCAAGAAAAAATATGAACCAAGTATTAGGAAAAATATGATCTTTCATTTCTCCCTTGGCATGCTCAGTGGGACCTCCTCATTCAATATCTACCAAGTGAAGATACCAGCAACCAGCAACAAAAAAAATGAAACAAATGCTTTGTATTTTTGTGGATAAAAATCTATTCACTTGGGAAGAGAAAAACCTATTAAATAAACTTTGATAGCATTCATAAGCAAGATATACAATGGAACTATAGTCCATCAATTTTTAGGGGCGAGGGGGTAACATGATGAAGCATATGGAATAAAGTACAAAGTAGACTTTAAGAATTCCCCTTTGCTTCTTCAAAATGAGCCTACCTTCCCTTATCCTTGGGAAATCCAGTTTTTCTTTTGTTAGTAAGCAAAAGTGTCCATTTTCTTAGCAATTAAAGAGACAAGTTACTATTTCTTTATTTTGGAGGTTGTTTCATGTGGTGGTGTCCTAAGCCCTGGTAGTGGAGTGGTTCCCTGTTGGCTTGTGATCTGCATATTTAGCAGCATCAATGGAGAAAGAAGGGGCTTTCCACTCCTGGAAACAGTTAGAGTTTTAGAAACCCACAGGGATCACTATGGATCAACACTGATTTAATACCAGTCCGTTTGACTGTTTTGGTTCTAAGGTATTCATGTGTCCATGATTTTTTTAATTTTTAAAGATGTATTGTGTTGGTACACGTGCTGCACAAGACCTCTTTCAGGCGTCGAAGAGCATAGCTGCTACTCTGAGGACTAAGGTGCACCTGACTCAAGCCGTGGTATTTTCAGGTGCCTCATATGCATGTGAAAGTTGACATTGAATAAGGAAGACCAAAGAAGAATCAGTGTGCTTGAATCATGGTGTTCATGAAGAATATTTCAAGTAACATGGACTGCCAGAGAGCAAACAAATCTATTTTGGAAGAAATACAGTTAGAACACTCATTAGAGGCAAGGATGCCGAGATCATCTCATTTGGTTACACCCACCTACATTTAATATTATGCACAATAGTCTTTTCATACCGCTTCCCCTTTAGGGATTTAACTATTTTTACTTTAGTGAGTCTTATCTCTCAAAACTTAAGCAACAGGTTCTCTGAAGGCACTCATTTGTCTCACTGTTCTGAATAGTCTAGCAATTGAAATTGCTTCACATTTATAATACCATGGATGACGAAACAAAAAACAACCCCCAGACTCCAAAAGCATTTATTGTAGAGTCTGACTAAATGAGAATATGAATTATGTGAGTATGCGTCATGATGTCTGCAAAAAACTTGCAGAAAATGTAATTAATAAAAATAATAGAATTTACACACACACACACACACACACCACACACACATACACAAGATGTCATTTCATATACTGTGGGCATGTTGTCAGGAGAGCTCAATCCCTGGGAAGGGCATCCTGGTGGTAAAATATTCTCATTCACACACTGCCATTGAGTCAATGCTGACACCCAGCGCCCCCCTGTGGTTTTCTGAGACTGCAACTTTTGATGGAAGCAAGATGCCCAGTCTTTCTCCCTTCAAGCAGCTGGTGATTTTGAACTGCTGGCGAGGTGGATCGCAGCCCAACACTTTACCACGCCACCACCAGGTCTCCATTGGCAAAGTGTTGGACAGTGAATTTCACAAGGTGAATTGACACAATTGCTGCAATAATCGTCTCAAACATAAGAGCAACTCTGCGGACGACCCATGACCAGGCACTAAACAACAGTATATTTTTCTCCAAGCACATCATCAATGCCATAGGACAAGACTTATATTTATTTACTTCTGTATGCTGCTAGCTGATGAAATATGCACGTTAAATGTATTAATGAATAAATGGAATATACAGGAATTTATTAACTCCTGATTTGATTTTTTTAAGTGTGTAAGATGTGTACAATGGCTTTGCAGTTGCTTTTGCCAGCTGTGTAGAGTCTAGTGTCCTCAGGACATCTCTCTAATGAAATTACAAACATTTGTATGGGGCAATGGGTTACCATTTTGTCATGATCAGAACCAGCTACTTTACTTTTGAAGTGATGAAGTGAAATTATTGATATGCCTATTCTAGCCAAAGTCTTTGTAAAACCCACTGAATGACTGGGCAAATTCAGGCAAATAAAGTACATTTATGAAAATGTAACATGAGCGTGGTTCAGTTTGCCTTGCCAGTAGGCTTAAAATGAGCCATTGCAGAAGCCTGGCACACAGACTTAAATTCATTGGTCAATTTTAAAGCATGCATTACTAGCCTTTAGTGTTATTACTTTTGATATGTTTCTCTTGAAAATTGGTTCACTCCCAATCAGAAGGTATTTAGTGAATATGAAACTCTATTTTGGCCTGAAGCTGAAAAAAGAAATTAAATAACTTCATTTCCCCCCATATAGTCCTTCATAAAGATCAGGGATACTAGTATTTTTGAGTTCTATTTGGTGTTACAAACTACACCCTGTGCTAGGTGTTTTGTATACACTGCCTCAGTCCCTCTTCACAATCACCCCTTTATGGTGCCAAGACTCAGAAAAAAGAAATGAGGCACTTTTACTTTTGTGTCTGTATTTGATCCTCACCAATAGTTCTGGGTTTTGCAGTTTAATACTCTGTAGACAGATTTATCCAGAAAGCAAAAAGTGACTTTATTCTTTGTTTATTGAGGCTAGCAATGACTTCATAACTGTCTGGTTTGATAACTAATGAGTCAAAGTTATTTTGATACCAAATTCATCCCCTTTCTTTTACTCAGTAGTCCATAAAGATGTTAGAGATGATTATTGTAAAGCAATGTCATACTATGTAAAGATATCAAATAAAAATATGTCAAAGTTTTATTTACTTCATTAACTGACTAACCCCTTGCTGTTTAGTGGATTTTGGTTCCTGGGAACCCAGGTGTGCTCCACTAGAACTGTGTTCCACAAAATTACACATGACTGACTTTTTGTGAAACATAGTGACACCTCAGTTGTGGAAGTAAATTCACTACAAATTCATGTTTGAACACTGAAAAGTTTGATAATTCACATATTTTCCTCATAGGAAATAATGGAAAATCAAGAGATTGGTTCTGAGACCCCCCAAATTATACTTATACACTCACTTTCCAGGTCTAAATCTATGTGGGAGAAGATGGTCATATCTTTCTCCCATGGAGTAACTGGTGGGCTTGAACCACCAAACCTATAGTTAGTAATCCAAGGTTTGCTGGTCCATGCCACTAGGACTATCCCTTTATTAACTATAAACCCTCAATAAAATGATTTTAAAAAGAAAAAGAAATGTGTTACAGTGCTGTTAAAAGGATAAAATAGGTAGATGAAGAATGCTGACATGAATATAGGTCTATTTAGGACAGATCTAGGAACAGGGATTGCTGATCCTAGGGAACAGCAATAATTTACATGGCTATGAAAACAAAATAATTTACATTATTTAATTTGTCTTACTTTTTAGAAGCAAGGCATATTATTAAAAAGTAGCGAAAAAGTTCCATTGAGTCCACGGTCTTGATGGTGACCAGATAGGTAGCTCATGCCTGAAGCTTCATGGAGATCAGTGAGTGCGAGGATGTGGGGCCAAGTATGGGTATCAAGTGTGTGTCAGTCCCAGAGACAGCCCAGAGCACTTCTCTGAACCAGAAGCTGACTTCTACCCCATTGCCTGCACTCCCTGTGGACACCTGTGGTCTCTTTTGTGGTGCTTTGGGCACTTGCTCTGTCTCGACTGGCAGCACAGACCAGCCAGGCCTATAGCAGAGACTTCCACCTCGATTCTGTACTCAGCACAAAACTGCCAGACAGCCCCCCCACCCCCCAAGTTGCCCACCCCATCTGGGCACTCCTCAAAACTAATCTTTTCCCCCGCCCCCCACCAACACAAAGAGGTTCCCATCCTGCTGTGACACTCCAGGTCTGCCAGATGTCAGAAAAAGTCTGGCAGAAGTTTCTGCAGCTGCAGCCTAGAAACCCAAACTTTTGGAGCTTGCTTATTGCATTTCCCTTCTCTCTACTCAATCCACACCCCCACCCCCATACACCCGTGCTCTGAGCAGTGGATCTGCATGCTAACAGCAGTAATGGGTCCTCCCTCTCACCTGTCTACTTATGGGAAGTTCCCCTAACCAGAAACAGATCACCCAATCCCCAACCCATCCCTGAAGTATGCGCCCCGGCACTGGAGGCCAACACTTTGCATCAGACAGCAGCATGGACAGCTGCAAACAGCCCCGATGGAGACCTGAGGGAGATTGGAACACAAAGCATAGCCCAAGACTAGAGGGAAACCTCAGCAGGACAAAGGTGAAACACAATCCCTCAAGACAGTTGGCTACAGGCAGCCTACAGAAACACCAACACCTACTTCCCAAAGAAAGCGTTCAGGGCTGAGAGACACCCAGGAATATGGCACCTAGTTCCAGTAAATCAACCAAAATAGAGTAAGCTGCTTCCATAGCTTCAATAAGAAAAGAGAAACAAAAAATCAATGCCAGAAGACCTGAACTTAATGGCAGTCATAGACAAGGCAGACGTTGACTGCCCACAGAAAGAAATCTTCGGAATGCTGCTTAGTACCAATCATAAAGGATATGAAGTAATCATTACAGAAAAAGGATAAAATGAGGGGAGATAAAAGCCATGCACCAAAAGAAAATACGAGTTAAGGGGTGAGATACAAAAGCTAGCAGCAAATTCACAGACTGCACCCAGAGAACGGAGGCAGAAAACCACATCAGTGATCTAGAGGACTTGTAAACAAAAGTGAATAAGCATGAGAAAAAAATCTAACAAGTCCATCACAGAATCTGAAGAACCTCAGAGCTATGTCTGATGCTATGAGAAGGGACAACATCAGAATTATTGGATTATTGGAGGAATGCACATCAAGGAAATCAACGTCCAAAGGAATGATGGAATTTTGAAGGAAAACTTCCCTAGTTTAATGAATGAAAACCAGGCAACTATCCAGGAGGCTGAAAGAATGCCGGCTAGACCAAATCTCAAGAAGTCACCAAAACATACAGTTGTTAAATTATCCAACTATGAGGAAAAGGAGAAAATCATGAGAGCCCTTTGGGAAAAACAATCACATATAAAGGCAAGCAGATAAGAATATGCTTAGACCTTTGACATCCCCTTATAGAAGGGTCGTGGGAAGGAGATAAGCCAGTCAGGTGCAGTGTAGCAATGATGAGATATGCTGCTTTCCTCTAGTTCTTAAATGCTTCCTCCTTCCAACTATCATGATCCCAATTCTACCTTACAAATCTGGTTAGACCAGAGGCTGTACACTGGTATAGATAAGAATCAGAAACATGGGGAATCCAGTATAGGTGATTCCTTTAGGACCAGTGGTGAGATTGGCGATGCTAGGAGGGTGGAGGGAAGGTGGAGTAGAAAGGCAGAATCAAACATAAGAATCTATATATAACTTCCTCTCTGGGGTACAGACAACAGGGAAGAGGGTGAAGGGAGACATTGGGCAGTGTATGATATGACACAATAATAATAATTTATAAATTATCAAGGGTTCATGAGGGAAGGGGGAGCGGGGAGGGAAGGGAAATATGAGGAGTTGATACCAAGGGCTTAAGTAGAAAGAAAATGTTTTTAGAATGATGATGATAACCAATGTATAAGAGTGCTTTGCATATGATATATGTATGTATGAATTGTGATAAGAATTGTATGAACCCCCAATAAAATGATTTTTTAAAAAAAAGAATATGCTCAGATCTATCAGCAGGCATGATAGGGAAGAGGAGAGAGTAGAGCAACATATTCTGAAAATTACAGAACAATCAACACAAACCCAAGTATACTCTATTTAACCAAATTATCTTTCCAAATCGATGGAGAAGTGAGCATCTTCCCGGACAAGGAAAATCTTAACAAATAACTAAAAGGAATCCATCACAACAAAAGATTCTTGCTGACCCAGTATGTACAGAAGAACAACACTCCCCAACCACATACAAGAGACTGAACAACTTCACCAAGAGACCATCAATGGGAAAAAAGGCCCCAATATAACACTAGTTAAACAAAGGAAAGAAAGCAAGAATGAACCACAAACACACATATGCACAACCCACAGAAAAGAAATGGAAGTAGGAAAACACTCAATATAAGAGGGATACAATGACATCACAGAGACCACAGGTAGATGTAATAACCCTGAATAACAGTGGAATAAACTCAGGCCTTAAGAGACAGAGACTAACAGATTGACTTAGAAAACTCAGCCTCTGGATCTGCTGCCTACAGGAGATTAAAAATAGGCTGAGAATCAAATTTGGAGAAAATCATACTAAAAAAATAGCAATTCCAAAATGGCAGGAGTTGTAATCCTAATCTCAAATAAAATTGTCCTCAAAATTGCCCTAAAAAGAGATAAGGAGGGACACTCTATAATGCTCAAGGCTACCATAGAGCAAGCACCACTAAGTATTCAAAACATTTACCCACCAAAAAAGCATTCAGAGGAATATGTCAGTCAAACACTCCAAAAGATGAAAAAATAAATTACAACCTCAACAATTATTATAGATGATGCACCATTCTCTGAGAAAGATAGATCAATGGGGAAAAAAAAAAACTTAACAAGGCGGGGGGGGGAAGATATTTACAATTAGATAATTTGACCTGATAGCTACAGAGCTATCTCCCCAAACTAAAAAAAATCACATTCTTTTCAAGCCCACATGGCGTATATTTGAAGATAGCTCACATGCTAGGACATAAGTCAAATTTGCTTGAATTTAAGGATATTGGTATCTTACAGGCTTCTCTCTCTGAACACTGTGCCATAAGGCAGGAAATCAACTACAGGAAGATGAATAAAAGAAGGGCAAACAATTGGAGAATGAATAACTCTATTGCAAGAAGAGGTGTACTGGTTCAGATCTGAGATGAAATTAGGAAATTTCTAGAAACCAATGAGAATGAGAACACGATGTACCAAAACTGATGGGACATAGAAAAGGCAGGCACCAGAGAAAGTTTCATAGAAATACATGAACACACGAAAAAGGAAGAAAGACTTATGATTGATAGTAACTTATGATTTACAGTAACTAGAGCAGAGTCAACAAGACAATCCAACTAATGGAAAAAGCAAAGCAATAATAAAAATTCAGGCTGAGATTCAGGAGAGGAAAAATAATGAAACCTTGGAAAAAAATAATGCGGCTGAAACTTCGTTCTTCCAAAGGATAAACAGAACCAAGAGACAGCTGACATACTTAATACAAGAAAGGAAGGAACAAATTTCAATAGCAACGATGAGGGATGAAAGAGGGGACATTACAACAGAGCCTAGTGACATCAAAAGGATTATTGCACAGTACTACAAAGAACTGTGCTCCAAAGAATTCAAAAACTTGGGGGACAAGGACAAATTCTTGGATCCCTGATGGACTTCAAGAATCTCGACAGACTCATATCAAGAGATGAAATAGACAATTTTATCAAGTGATTGCCAACCCCCAAATCCCCTGGACCAGATGGTTTTACAGGAGAATTCTGTCAAGCACTCAGGGAAGGACTGACACCAGTTCCACACACATTCTTCCAGAACATAGAAAAAGATGGCAAACTCCCAAATTCTTTCCATGAAGCTACTGTAACTCTGACACTTAAACTGGGCAAGGATCCCACATGAATCAAGGACTACAGACAAATTTCCCTAATGAACATAGATGCAAAATTCTTTAGCAAAATATTGGCCAACAAAATACAAGCATATATAAAACAAATCATTCACCATGATCAAGTGGGATTCATATCAGGGATCACCATACAAAAGACCATTAGTATTATTCCCCACATTGAAATGAAAAATTGTTAGAACCACAGGATTATATCAATAGATGTGGAAAAATCATTTGACAACACCCAACACAAATTCCTATTTAAGACACTCAAGAAGATAGGAATAGAAGGAAAATTCTCAATATAATACAAACTATATATGAAAAACCAACAGTCAATGTGGTAGTTAATGGAGAAAATGTAAGATCAATTCATCTGAAAAAGGAGAGGAGTCAAGGCTGCCCCTTATCCCCACTCCTATGTGACATAGCACTGGAGTAACATTATAAGGCAAAGAAAAGACACCAAAGGTATTCATCTGGGGAAGAGTGAGACAATTATTATTCGCTGATGATGTGATTTTATATATGAAAAATTCCCAAAGTTCCATGAGAGGAGTACAGGAAGCAATATAGGTATGTATGAGACCAACAAACAGAAGTCTTTTGGACTATTATACACATCACACAAGGTCATAGAAGTGGGGGTAAAAAGGATGGTACCCTTCACAACAGCCGAATCCAAATGGAAATATCTAGGGATATACGTCACTTAAAAAAAAGATCTGTACAAGGAAAACTACAAAATACTATTAAAAGAAACCAAGAATGACTTCAACAAATGAAAGGACATTCCATACTCGTGGATTGGAAGACTCAATATAGCAAAGATTTCAGTTCTATCCAGGGCACTATATAACTTCAATGCTATCCTGATCCAAATACCACCATCTTTCTTGTAATAATTGAAAAAAACAGACTATCAACTTCATATGGAGAGGAAAGAAAGCCAGAATTAACAGAGAACTCTGTAAGAAGAAGGACAAAGTGGGAGGACTTGCTTTACCTGAATTTAGCACCTACTATACAGTCACAGTGGTCAAAACAGTGTGGTATTAGTATAATGATAGATATCCAGACCAATGGAAAAGGATTGATGACACAGAAATCAAATCATCATAAGCATACAGAAAATTGATCTGTGATAAGGGTCCCAAAAGGGAAGCAGATCCCTTTTCAACATATGGTGCTTAAAAAAAATGGATACATATCTGCGGGAAAATGAAGCAAGACCATGCACAAGAAAAACTCAAGATGGATCACAGACCTAGAGGCAAAACCCCAAACTATTAGGACTATGAGGGAAATAGAACAAATCTGAGAGCTTTGACTCAGGGAATACATAGGGTATCAGAAATAAGGAAGGACACAAACACAGAGGAGGCACAAATTGAAAAATGGGTTGTACTAAAGTTAAAATATTTGTGTACATTGAAAGAATTTTCCAAGAGAATAATAAGAAAGCCCACAGAATGGGAAAACATCTTTAGCAATGAGACCTTAGACAAAAGCCTTATTCCTAAAATCTACAATATTCTTTAACTTACAAGAAAAAACAAGCAATTGTCTACTGAGGAGGTGGGCAAAGGATCTGAACAGAAGTTTCTCAAAGGCAGAAATCCAAATGGGCAATAAATATATGAGGCAATATTCCAGATCTCCAGCTAAAGGAGACATGCAAATTAAAACAACAGTGAGATACCCCCTGAAATCCTCAAAGATCACCCAATTCAAAAAATCGAAAAGTCGGCTGAGCCCCGGTGGTGTAGTGGTTGTGCACGGGACTGCGGCCCACTGGGATGGAGTTTCAATTCCAGCTCCACAGGAGCAAAGGCTGGGCCTCCTACTCCCACCACCAGAGGGCAGTGATGCCTAAAAAAATGAAAAGTAACAAGTGTTGGAGGGGCTTTGGAGATGGGAACTCTTGTCCACTGCTGGTGGACCTTTAGGGTATGTACAGTCACCATGAAAACTGCTTTGGCAATACCTAAAACGGATGGAAACAGGGCTACTATACAATTCATCAACCCCCCCTTACTGGGCATATACCCAGAACAGGCAAGAAACAAACCAAAGTCAGACATTTATGTTCCACTGTTCATCGCAGCACAGTTCACAATTGTAAGGAGTTGGAAACAACCCAATTGTCCATCAACAGACTCATGGATTAAAAAAAATCTGTGGGACAATACATGCAATGAAGTATTATGCAACCTTAAAAAAGCAGTGATGAATGCATAAAATACATTGCCACATGGGAAGAACTGGAGGAAATGACGCTAAGCGAAGTAAGCTAAGCACAAAAGGACAGGTCCAACACAAGTCTGCTGAGGTAAGCTCAAAAAATCCAAAAGGAGCATAGGGAAGAAGCTACTGCACACATACATTCCGGGGGTGAAGTCCAGGAAATATGAAAGAGGCCATAGTAAACACAGGGATACGTACAGTAGTCAATTAAAAAGAAGGGAGAACCCGGGTAGCCAGGGGAACAGGGCACTAATCCACACAAGGGAAGAGTGTTGTTTATACATCCACTGGTAAAGAGGGGCCAAACTTCAACCTGGTGCTCCAAGTGAAGAACACAATACACTGACATGAAGCAGGGAACTGAGAGAGAGAGAGGTCTGAGGGACTGAACCCATTATCGACCAAGTGGACAGGCCTCAACCCCCCAGAAGAATTCGTTTCAGAGGACTGCACTGAAGCTGCAGTTCAAGAAGACCAACTTGTCTGATCAGAGCACACAGGAGCGAATATGGGGTGGGGATGGGAGTGGGGAGAGTGAAGCACATCCTGGCCCACCAAGACAATATTTCTGTTCAGAGCAGCCAATGCACACAGAGGACCATAAAGCCGGTCCCACCTCAAGACATGACATTTCTCAAAGACTCAGAGCAGCACAGGTGACAACACTGGAGACACACCCACCCTGACCCAACCACATCAAGGTGAGATGCCGAAGGTGTGCAACAGAGAAGTAAGGGGAGCAGAGCAAGGAAGTCCCCAGGGGACACTGAAAATAGTCTGTGAGGCCAGGGCATGGTGCCCCATCAGATTTGATTGGAAAGCATTTGTAAAAGACAATGAATAGATTTTGAAGTATTTATAGGGTTTTCTTTCTTTTTATCATTGCCCTTTTGTTGTTGTAGTAGTTACTATTTTATTTTCTATTGTTGCTTTATTTTGCGCAGTCTGTGTTTGTGCATATTGTTGTCTCTGCATGTCTATCTGTATGGGAGAGATGAGATAAAGCTGGGAAAGAAAGCAATGGAACAAAAGTTCCAGGGAAACATGGAGGAGGTGGAGGCAGGGGAAAGGAAGTGGATGCTAACAAACCCAGGGACAAGGGAACAACAAGTGACTGAAAATCGATGGAGAGGAGGGTGTAGGAGGTATGGAAGGGCTTGATCAAGAGGAATTACTGAAATGCAAATGAATGCCGAACATGATAGTCGAACAAGAAGAAAGTAAAAGGAAATAGATGAAAGAACTAGGAGACAAAGGACATTTATGGAGATCTAGATACAAACATGTACATATGTAAATATAATTATATATGACGATGAGTAAATAGATCTATGTACATGTATTTATAGGTCTAATATTAAGGAAGAAGATGGACTTTGGGCCTTTACTCAAGTACTCTCTCAACACAAAAACACTTTGTTCTAATAACCTGGCACTCTCAAATGCTCACTTCCTGACCAGATCACTGAAGACAAAGCCAGTGCATAAGTAAATGGTGAAGAAAGCTGATGGTGTCTGGCTCTGAAAAGATATAGCATCTGGGGTCTTACAGAAACAAGTAGCTATCTAGCTGAGAAACAACAAAACTCACATGGAATAAGCACACCAGCCTGTGTGATCATGAGGTGTTGATGGGATCAGGTATGAACTACACAAAGCAAAAAATCATAATGTGAATCAGGCAAGGAGTGTGGAATGGAAGTCCAAAGCCAATCTGTAAGCAATTGGATATCCTTGCACAGAAGGGTGGTGAGGAGAAGATGGTGCTGTATAGCATGGTGCAATATAGCATTGATGGAACATACAACTTTCCTCTGGTTCTTTAATGCTTCCTCTCTCCACACCACCCCCCCCAATTATCATGATCCCAATTCTACCTTAAAAATCTGGCTAGACCAGAGCATGGAAATGGATACAGATAAGAGCTCAAAGCATAGGGAATACAGAACACATTAAGTTCTCAGGACCGATATTGAGAGTAGTCATACCAGGAGAGTAAATGGAAGGTGGCATGTGTGTGGGGGAGGCATGGAAGCGAGGGACTGATCACAATGACTTAGGTATAAACCCTTCCTGATGGATAGGCAGCAGAAAAGGGGGTAAAGGGAGACATTGGACAGTGCAAGACATGAAAAAATAATAATTTATAAATTATTAAGGGCTCATGAGAGAGGAAGGGAGGGAAAGGGAGGGGACAAATGAGGAGCTGATACCAAGGGCTCAAGCAGGAAGAAAATGTTTTGAAAATGATGATGGCTACATATGTACAAATGTGCTTGACACAATGAATGTATGTGTGGACTGTGATAAGAGTCTTATGAATCCCCAATAGAACAATTAAAAAACAGATAGACCACCAAAAGTATATGTGATGCAGCAGTAAAAAATGTTTTTAATCAATCTCAAGGTATTATGTCATTTTTTCTTATAAAAGCTTTATCCTTTAATAACTTAAGTACTAGATCATTAAGGAAATATCCTCACATCATTACAGACAGTATGACTAGAAAACAAAGCCTATTAAATATAAATAAAACAACACCTTTCCCCAGAAAAATTTTCTAGGAAGATTGTGGCATAAATAGACCATTATTGCAATCCTACCCCTTCCTCACATACACATGCCAACATAAAACAAACCAAACAAAGCTCAATCTTAAAGGGCTCTGAATGGATAGTGGAATACAGCAATGGGAAATTGCAGTTAAGTAAGAATGAATCAACAACTTGTCACATAGGAATATCACTTCTCCCACTCTTCCTAGCCCTTCCAGTTACACATGCTGCTGGTTGCTGTGAACTGGGGAGTAGTCCTAGTACAAGAGCCAGAAACCCTAACCACCACTTGCCCTGCCTTACAAAGGAACCACACCAAGTTCTGCCAAAGAATCAACAAGGCCTCCCCAGGGTTTGTTTCAGGAGTGCGCCAGCACCTGTTCCCACATGGACGTTATCAGCTGCAAGCCTATTGTGAGTTACTACTGAGGGGTCTTCCAGTAGATTCTGCTCATGGTCAACATGCTACTTGCCTTCCTGCATGTCCTGTAGCTCAAACCTATGCAACCAGAAGACAGAGTTTCAAGCGAGTCACTTCAGGTCTATCTGCATGTTCTTTAGGATGCCACCTCCACAGTAGACAGGCTCTTATAGCAACAAAGCATACCTCCTTGGGAGTATGTGTGGAACATGACAACCCCTCCATCTCCCAGACCCTGCCAGCTTCAGTCCTACTATGAAAATGCAGAAATTCTTGCTGGGAGAGTTTTCCTATAGCCACCACTCCACCTGCCTCTCTGCATACCTTATAGCGCTGGCCTCTAAAATCAACAGTACAAACCTCCTGGGTGAATTGGGGTTAGTCTGTCCCAACTTCTGCTTGTTATAGAAGACGGCTGGATGTGGCTGCTGCCTGCTTGCTGAGAAGCAGGTTTCTCTAGTTGATAGCACAATCACAAACAGCAATCTACCAGGACGTTCTGATAGCAACAAGGTAAATCTCTACATGGGTCTGACAAGCGTGCCACCCTTTCCCGACATGTTAACTCGATTGTCAGGTTGTCGCAACCTGTCTCCTGCGGTGACACCTGCCTCAGTAGTCCTTATTCTACCTCCCTCTCTGTTCATTTCACACATCAGGTCTCTTAACCCAGCAGAGCAGATGTCTCTGGAGCAAAGCTTGGGTATGTGTGCATCCCCGAAGAGTGGTAAAGACTGCTGGCCAAGGCTGTGGTGTGCTAGGAAACAGAATATATTGAATGGAGGTTACGGACACAGCCAAGATGCTGTTCAGTGGGCTCTGAGAGATAAAACAATCCCGAGGTCTCTTCCTACCATGACAACTCTTCCATCATTTGGTAACTGCTGCATTCTAGATTGATATAGATTCCTAGAGAAAGTTGCCTACAAAGAAGTCAGGAGGAGTGTTACCAAATGGAGATTGCTCCCCTACCCAACCACATCATAGCACCACAGGCTCACTGGGGCTCTGAAATCAGTAAGATAATTTTTTTTGAAGTTCATCTGAAGTGGGTCAACTCCTGTTCTAAAACAGAATAAAGTCTATCTATGATTCCCTTGAATGTCCGTTCAGACATAAACCCCAGACAGTTCAGACAGAGCATGGAAAAATATCTTAGGAAAAGCCAAAGGACAGAAGGAAGGTCTTAGATATCCCAGCAATCCAGCAAAGGAAGGCTCTGGTAATCTCCATACCTGTGTAGAGGAGGCCCAGGCCATCCCCCAGACCTTGCAAGGACCCTGGGGGTCCCCATCAACTATCAACGAAGGACTCAGCTATCCTAGAAATGCAGCGAGTTAACTACCTTTATGTGACCCAGTAGCTTACCTGATACTGTGTATGAATGCTGAGCTGTGGCATAGCCATGCAAATAGAGGTCAATTGCAGTGTACACAAGACACCAAGTAAAACAGGCACAAACAACTAAAAAACCACCAAGATCCAAATGATGACTGAGAAGAGGCCTTAGATTACTAGAAATAGAATTCAGGGAGAATGTTGCTTAGATACCTACAACAGATGGAAAAAAATGAAAACTGGAAAATCTTCCCCCAACTAGAACCTCAGAAATCAAGTAATAAGATAATGAAATTAGAAATCACAGTAAAATAGCAGAGTAATATAATCAAAGAAAAGAAAAACAAATGAATGAGCTCCAAGACAATTCTTTTGATGAGCGAAGCAGGGAGAGAGAGAGAGAGAGAGAGAGAGAGAGAGAGAGAGAGAGAGAGAGAGAGAGAAAGAGAGAGCAAGGAATCTGAAGAAAACATAAGAATGATATGAAGTATGATCAAGAAAGATAGCCTATGTCTCACTGGGACCCTGAAACAAAAGGAAAAACAATTCAGAGAAACTAATATAAGACTAATGAAAGAAAACAACTCTAGCAAGATAAGGGGGTGGGGACTACTCAGGAAGCTGAGAGAACCCCAAATAGATATATTCAAATAGAACCCCAAATAGATACAGAAAAATATTGGCACATACAGGAGACAAATTCTCCAATATGAAGGAAAAGGAGATAGTTCTAAGAGTATCTAAGAAAAAAAAACAGGAAAAAAAAAAAGCAGTCGCCTATAAAGGAACCCCAAAAGAATAAGCTCAGATTTTTCAGCAGAACCATGAAGGTAAGAAGACAATGTAATGACATATAAAACCTTCAAAGAAAGGGGAAAAAAAAACATCTTTCTGCTTCAAATCCTATGTCCTGCAAAACCATTCTGCACATATGAGGGAGGAATATAGGGGTTTTCAGACAAGGAAAAAGAAAGGAATATGCAAAACAAGACCAGTGTTACAGAAATACTTGCAGGAACACTTTAGAGGTGATAAGCAACAGTAGAGAAATCTAAGAGCATCATATAGGTTGCACCACCCAGAAGTCAGTGCAATAAAAACAGTACTCAAAGCCACACAGAAATAAAGGAGGAGAAGGGCTGAGCCCCAATGGCGTAGTGGTTGAGTGTGGCACTGTGGCCCATAGGCTTGGCAGTTCAAATCCAGCAGCAGCTATCCAGGAGCAAGGCTGGGTAGCTCCCACAACCACCAGAGGGCAGTGATTCCCCACCCCCCCCCCAAAAAAAAAAAAAGAAATAGAGGAGGAGAGAGGAAACAAACCCACAAAAAACACAGCTAAATTATAGCAAAACTCTGCACATATTACTAATGATGGTACATGTCAGTTGATTCGATGAACTTGTCAAGAGGCAGAGTAGACTTCTCTGAAGCTGGCAGCCACCGACCTGAACTGAAACCCAGCCCTTTGACTCCCAATCAGCAGTGTGGACAACGCGGCAACAGGGTCATCTGAGGACGTAGCCTGTGCACTAGTGAAACCGCAGCTGCCGCATGATGGTGGTATCTGTAAGTAGCTCACATGCGCTGGAAGTTTCACTCCCGGTCCATAGCCCCCCAAACTGGAGTGGAGTTCAACCCTCTGTGGGCATTTTTGTGCACCATAATAAAGGACAGTTGGAGGGTTTCTGGAGCCTGAAGGAAGGCAGAACAGTGGAATTCATCTTTCAAAAGTCTGTGTCATCGGCCCTGTTGAAAAGTTCTGCATTCGGAGTGAGAAGTCACCAAAGCGAAAGAACAAGCACAAACTTGATCAAAGGGGAGTAGGTGCTAAACTTGTGCTGTCTAGACCCTCATGCCAAGGAATTCAAGCTACCATGTCAACCCAAGAAGGGTCACTTCAGCCAAAGCATCAATTAAACAGCAACCCCATGTCCTCTCAAGGCCTGCCTGCAAGATTTCAAACTCCCAGAGAAAGCGAGAAAGCCAGCTTACTTTGGGGAAGAAGAAGAAGACAGACCCAGCCCTTCCATGCTCCCAGCAGATCAGAATTGTGTCACCCTGGATGGGAA
Source organism: Nesogale talazaci (assembly GCA_004026705.1). Classification (NCBI taxonomy): domain Eukaryota; kingdom Metazoa; phylum Chordata; class Mammalia; order Afrosoricida; family Tenrecidae; genus Nesogale; species Nesogale talazaci. The sequence goes on along the minus strand of PVJH01020758.1, from coordinate 8,300 downwards.
CTCACTTTCTGCCACTAGGAAATTTCAAGGAGCGGGCATTAGCCAGCGGAGGGGCCAGGAGGGTGCAGCTGGCCCTGCTGTCCATACATCTCAGGCTGGGGCCACAGCATCCTCCCCTCTTCCCTTGTGGTGGGGGCCGGAGTGAGGCAAAGGAACCCCCAATAGATTTGACCAAATGCAAAGGAGGACTTTCTCCATTGGCCACTCAAGCTTTTTTTTGTTTGTTTTGTTTTATGGCCATCACTGCTCTCTGGTGGTGGGAGTAGGAGGTCCATCCCCACTGCTGGAATTGAATCTCTGTCCCAGGGGGCCACAGTCCTGCACACAAGCGCACAACCACTATGCCACCGGCGCTCAGCCCCAGCCACTCAAGCTTTATCTGAGGCTCTCCCCCAGAATCTCTGGGTTTAGAAAATGGCCTGGATAGAGAAGTTTTCCTTTTAAAGATGGTCCCTGCTACAAGCTACTACAGTCTGTGGAGAGAATCTTAGGGGAAGCCCAGACTAGCCAAGTCTTGTCTGTTTAAAGCCTGTTCTCAGGGCAGGTTGCTTAAAATCATGCGAGCAGTGGACTGTGCCAATAGGAAAGAGGGATGGGGAGGGAACAGCTGCAGACGTGCTGCTCTTCAGCTCCTTGCCACCCCATTCACGGAAAATGTGGTTTTCTTTTTTGCTCCTTTGGATAACTGCACCTGGGGCCTCTTTTTCTTCAGAATGCCAACTCCACGAAGTGGATGTGAATGGTGTACCTGGTACATTTTGACTCCTGTGTTAGTCCAGGTAGACTAGAGGAACAAATTTCATAGACACGCATATAGATTTAAGGAAAAGGTTTATATACAAGAGGAACAGGACATTGAGCCCAGTTCAGTTCAAAGTCATAAGTTCGATATTAACCCATGAGCCCAAAATCAGACTATAAAGTCTCCTTCTGACTCACAAAGTCACAGAATACTGGGTGCAGAATCCCGGTGCTGACAGGGGTCTCCACATGGCTCCTCACTTCCAGGACTCAGGGTCCATCAACAGCAGAAGCAACTCATCACTGGTAGAGGTCTCCATGAGGCCGCCCAGCTTCAGAGGTCTGGCTCCATCAGGGCAAAGCCGTGTGGTCTCTCCGCCAGCTTCTTGGATGCTGCCATCTTGTCTTGTCCATGATTCCTTGTCTCTGAGACTCACTCCCAACAACTGGGGGAGATAGCTTCTCATCTTCACGAGGGAAATAACACGAGATTTCCCAGAAGTCTCAGGAGAAAGCCATGCCCACATAGAGGCCTCATTGGCTACTCAATGGCTATCTCCAGATTAACAGACTAGACTCCACCCCTACATTTCAATCATAAAATTAACATAAGCACATGACTGCCACAACTCCCCTCCCCGCCCCCTGTAATATAAGTATTCTGGGTTTGGATATTTCAATCTTACCGCCTCATTCCTGCACTCTGTTCTCATTCACATGAGCAAGATCAGCGATCAGTTCCCAACAGGCCCAGCTCAGCACAGCAGGAATACTTTCCGTTGGTGCTTTATCATCGCAAAGGACTTTTTTGGGAGTATATTCAATGGAACTTTTGTTTTCTTTCCAATTTGAGCTGGATTTTCTGCCATAGTGTTCCCTTCAAACTCCACCACTTTGAGCATGTGTCAAGGTTCTATGGGGCTGCTGTCTATTGGGCTGCTTCCTGTCTTAGCTCCTTCTACTAAAAAATGATGACACGCAGAGCAGTTATGCCAGGCTGGACCAGGAGAAAGACTCAGAGAGTAAGCTGAGTTTAGGTGAGAGTTGTCTTTAAATGTACAAAGGAACGTGTCTCAAACTTGTAATCTTTTTTTTTTTTATAATTTTTTTGGAGGGGGCCATCACTGTCCTCTGGTGGTCATGGTAGTTACCCAGCGCTGCTCCTGAGAGCCGCCGTTGAATTTGACCTGTCAAGCCCGCAGTCCACAGTCCCTCACACAACCATTTATGCCACCGGGGCTCAGCCCTCAAACTTGTAATTTTATGGAGTGGGCTCACCTCACACACCAGATAAAGCTTATACTGGATTAGGCTTAGTTTACCATGTACATGTGTGTGTGCACATTTGAATTCCTAGCATAGGTTTAATAATGATTCCTATTCTGGCCTATGCTGCCTAGGGATGGCTTTATAAAGCAAGGACTGAAACCCTTCACCTTTCATATAATTCTGGATTTTCTTCCTTGGCTTCTAGAGAGAACTAAATGAGGGATTCTTTGAGGTGACCAGATCTGTTGGGATAGTAGATCTGGGTCAGAAAAATGGGGCTTCATGTACATGCTGTGAGGTCACTGCCACCCCATCCCCTTTGTTCAAGTGGGGCAAGTGCCACAGGACCCAGTGCTGATATAGGAGGGGTAGTCTCCCCACACCTGTGCCCCAAATCACCTGGGATTTTGCTGGGAAGAGCAGAGCTTTCCAGCACACAGTTTTCCTGCTAGGTGAGCATCAAGCGACTGGCTATGAATTAGTGCATCCAGTGAAATTGCCTGGGGAAGTTCTTTCTGGTCATAATGGAGTTTGTTGGTAAAAGCAGTTTCACTTGAATTTCGTTTTGTGTGTGTGTGTGTGTGTGTGTGAGATGAGATGAAGGATATAAAAACAGCTTGTGGCTGCTTTTGTTTCTCATTCAGTAAAACGGCCACAGAAATTGCTGTGGTGTTGAACACAGCTTACAAATACAGCACAATGGGAAGAACTCAAATCTGGGAGTGGTTTTCTCATTTCAAAAAAGGTGAAATGTTGATTGTTGACAAACCTCAATCTGGACATTCATCAACTACTTGAACAGAGGGAAATGTCAACTCGTGGTGCATTTGGGGCTCGTTCTACCAGGTCAGACTGTTAATTAAGCCTGATTTGTGGCTGATGGGAGACTGGTTTTGCCACCATGACAAGGCACCTGCTCCACACAGCCATTCAGTGCACCAGTTTTTGGCATGAAAACAGTTCACTCTGGGAGACTTCTTTTTGTTTCTGCGAATGAAGAGGGACGTGAAAGAACAGTGATTTGACGAAGTAGAAGAGGTGAAAGTAAATACGAGGGCGGTGCTGTCAGCTATCCAAATGGAGGGGTTTTAAGCATGTTTCCAAGAATGGAATCACAGATTTGACAACTGTATTAAGTGTAATGGAGAGTGCTTTGAAGGTGATAAGGTTATTTTGTAAGAACATTGAAATGCATAGCTTTGAAAAAAAATCCCTTTTTTATTTGTGTGGGGGTACCCCCTTGTATGTCTGATCCTGGGTTCTTATTCTCCATATTTGTCTGAGTTTTGTAGAATTGCCCAATTTTCTAATTTGGTGGTCCTTAGGTAGCCTCATTTATAGAAATAAAATATATTGACCTTTCTCCAAGTTCTTTTAGGATTTTTATTGTTTACAAACTTCTTTCATGCTGAAATAATAACAGCCAAAGCATCTTCAGCAGGAAGTTTTGCAGCAAGCAAAAGTTTCTGAAACATTTGGGGATCCTTCCCAAATAGGAGATTTTTAATTATCCTGCCATTTGTGTTCCTCTGTCCTCTATTTCTTCTTTGGAATCCGTTACCTCCCTACATTTTTTTTCACTCATACCCTATTTCAATTTTAGTATGCCTAATATTTTATGTGTCTTTGAAGAAGAGTAGATGTATTTGAGGTAGCATGCTGGTAAAGAATATCACAAGGACTACTACAGACTGGCCAAACGAATCCACTAATCTGTCTTGGGAGCAAGACGGAATGGTTCTTAGAAGTGAAGACAACAAGACAGTATCTCTGACATTTGGACGTATCCTCAGGAAAGGATGTCATGCTTGGTAAAGTACCAGGACAATGAAAAAGGGGCAGACCACGAAGATGATGAATGGATGTAGTGACTGAAACAGCGGTCTCACACATAAGAAAACCTGAGCAGAGGGTGCAGCACTGGACTGTGTGTGGGGACCCTGTGTACATAGGGTCACTGTGAGTTGGCACCCAGCAATCACGGTGCTTAACCCCAAGTGCACCACTGGGATCCTGCCATTGAGAAGCCACACCGGTTGTGAAGTGCTGGTGCTCAGGAAACTAGGGAATGCCTTCTCCGAGCATCAGGCTGGAGAGCTCCTAAGTCCTCTGCTGGCTTCCACGGCCCACTACTCGAGGCTTCATTTTGATTTCCTGCAGTACACGTCGGCATACGATTACCAAAGCCTCTATAGAAAGCCAGTTGCTGTGTGAGACAGTTTTTTTTTCAAATGTGTAGACATACAGGCCCGTTGAGTAAATTAGAATCTGAAGTCCTGTGAGTGGAATCTCCCCATCCTCCTTGTAATTTTATTTTGAATCAGCATCATCATTTATTGGCAAAATAATGGACTAAGAGGAACCTAAAATTTAATTTCCCTTGGACCTTCTGCTAGGGTGTTTGTTTTTTGTCTCTGGCCCATTTACTCAACTATTTAGAGCACTTTTAGATATTTTTCAGTTAAAGAGACAAATATTATATCTATGCACACTTTTCTGTCAGTTTTCCCTGTTGGGGCAGCTTTGAGGCTGCCATGATATTGGAAGCTGTGCCAGAATACTTTAAGGACCACCAAGGTCACCGTAGGGAACGGCTCTCAGCAAACCTTCTCCTCTAAGAATGTTGTTGCTGTCAGACGCCCTCCAGTCAGCTCTGACCACACCAGCCCTGTGCCCACCCCAGTGAGACCCTGCCTGCTCTGAGCCATCCTAAGTGATCTTGTGTTTGAGTGCATCGATACAGTTAATGTGCCCGTCCAAAGTCTTCCTCTCTTTGTTGTCCAGATACTTTACCAATCAGGTAAAGTATCCTTGACGTGTCCTTCCCCAGAGACTGGCTTCTCCCGACTGCACATGCAAAGTACATCAGATGACGTTTCACTATCTTTGTGTCTAAGGAGCACCCCCCTCCTTCTCTTCCAAGGTGTATTTGTTAGTTCTTTTGGCAGTCCATGGTGATTGCCCCATTCTTCAATATTTCGCCAGCACCATGATTCAGCTACATGGATTCTTCTTCAAAGACAAACGAAATATTATCATGCAATGTACAAAGACTTAGAAAACCAAAATGGAAGAATAGGCTCAGCATATCTTACATTTAAAACATTCAAGAAAAATGTAAGCCTTAAGTTGCAATGTTGAAATCACCGACAAGTAGATCTTTGCTGTCGAGCGCCCAACAACAGGAAGTCCGGGTCAGCTTGTTTGGGGCCATAGGACAGGTTCAGACGCCTGTATAATGGGAGGAATCATTGCGGGGTTTTTCACCATCCTTGCATTTCTTCACATGCTTGAACCCATGGCTGTAGCCAATGTGCCCATTCTTCTCGTCCATGGCTTTTCTCTTTTTTGCTCTTTTCCACATTGCCAAATATGATGTCATGTTGGGAAAGGGTCAGCATTAGGAGATTGTGTTAGTCCAGGTAGACTAGAGAAACAAATTCATAAACACACATCTGGATATAAGGAAGAGGAATGTAACATTGAGAAAGCATCCCAATCCATTCCAGTCCAAGGTCATGTCTGATATTAACCCATATGTCAAATACCAGTCTATAAAATCTCCTTCCAACTCACAAAGTACCTGCAATGACACCAGGACAATCACAGGCAAGTGGGTGCAGAGTCTTGTGTATCCAGTGGCAGTACAAGCATCCGGGCACTGGTAGGGATGCTTCCCCATGGCTCCTCGTTTCCAGGGCTCCAGGTCCCTCAGCAGTATCCATTGGCGGTAGAAGTATTTCAGTGCTGGCAGGGGTCTCTCTGTGGCTTCTCCAGCCCCAGAGGTTTGGTTCCATTAGGGCAAGCCCATGTGGCTTTTCCTCTGGCTCTTCCAGGAATCAGGGTCTATCAGCATGCCACCATCTTGTCTTGTCGGTAGACCAACTCCAAGAGACTGCATTAAGTCTTTCTCCTTCAATTGCAAAATACCACCAGACTGCTCAGAATTCTCAGAGAAAGCTAGGCCCACACAGAGGTCTCATTGACTATCTTCAGATTGACAGTCTAGACTCCACCCCTACACTCTTAGTCAATTGGCACCAGAGTACATGACTGCCACAGGGATGTTTCCTGAAAGGAATTCTGTAGTGGTCTCCTCTGTCAATATTGCTAGCCTCAGAAATCCGATGGTGAATGTCTGCTCTCTCTTTGGAGGCTACTGTGAGATGCAATGGACTCAACTGCAGTGGATATGTTTTTTGGCTCAGAGAATAGAGTAAGAACACTCCTCTGTAACAAACGGTCATCGGTAATGGCAACTCTTGTCCACTAGGTTGCGGTAAAGTCAAGTCTAACTTGGCTTCACTGCTGTGCAGAGGCTGAAAAGAGAAAGTAGAGCAACGAAAGGGAACTGGACTTATCGATAAGCCTGAGTCTTTAAGAAATCATTTAATACAATATTGTGGAGGCTCTGGCTATTGGGAGGATTCGTCTTGATTGGCCCACCTGTGTTCACCAGAGAGGTGGCTGGAAAACAAATAGCATTTGAATTGGTACCACAAAGAGCCAGGTCCAATGACTCTCTGATGCAGGAAGTGGGGAGATGCTTTAGAACCCTGCTGACAACACTCGTTAAATAGCTTAGAGGGAAGACAGAATGACAATTAAGAAATTTATTGAAAGTCTAGAGTGTCTGGCTCATTATCAAAGAGGGCCATTCCACTGGGCAATTAAGTGCAAGCCTTTTTGTAGAGTTGAAGCAAGAACGAAAGTCACAAATTAGGATTGACTGAAAGACTATCCAAGAAGTCACAGGTCACATCTAGGAGCAGGGACTTAGCAGGACTGGGTGGACGACGTGGTTTGTTGTGATTAGCTAAAGGAGCGTGATAGCATAAGGAGCCCTGGTGGTTTGTAGGATGGGCAACTTGAACTACTAACTGGAAGACCAGTAGTTTGAAATCCAGACACTCAGGGGGAAAAAGGTGGAGGTTTTTGTTCTCATAGAGATTTACCACCGTGTATACCACAGGGACAGTTTTAGAGGGCATCTTTGGGTCTGAGTTGACTCTATGGCAGTGAGATTTTTGTTTTATATATATATATTTATAATATATAATATATATATTTGCACTTTTTCCCACATTATTGCCCTGGTGGGAGTAGGAAGCCCAGCCCTGCTCCTGGAAAGCTGCTGCTGGATTTGAACCACCAACCCTGTGGGCCGCAGTCCCGCACACAGCCACTCTGCCCCTGGGGCTCAGTTTTTTGTTTTATATTTTTAAACGATATATATTCTTTATTCACGACATAGGAGCCCTTGTTGGCACAGTCATTAAGTGTCGGACTGCGATTGCATGATCAGCAGTTCAAGAGCCCCAGGAGGTCTGCAGGAGAAAGGCTGGGCTTCCTACTTCCGTAAATAGTTACTGTCTCAGAAAACCCTCCGGGGATTGCTGAGTCAGAATTGGCTCAATGGCAGCGAGTTTAGTTCATGACGGAACGGTCACATGACAATGATCCCAAGCCTCGCTTTTCTCAAACATTTTTACTAGGATGGCTTTCTCAGTCACATCTCTGTCTAGCGATCTACTGTAAAGCCTTCCCTGAGCCTTTGCACATCCGTTTTCTCATGTTGCATCTATTTGATCAGAAAGTAAGATTTTCTGAGAATAGAATGTTAGAATTGGTGCTTGCTAGACCAGAAAGACAAATTATATTTCCTTTAGGGTGTATGCCTAGGCAACCATCAAGGTGACTTGTTATTAGAAAAGGCAGCTTTAAAATTCAACATGGATTCTAGACTCATGTGAAGATTTTAAAATGGTGTGAAGGTCCTGCTTTCAGACAACTCTACTTAAAGCAGCCCCCTTCAATCTACTCTCAGAATCTTTGGGTGACCTGTTCTTATCTATCCCTTCAAGTTTGCTGGGCTGTTAATTGTAGTTGTAATTTATTGATTGCATGAACTGTTTGTAAATGCATGAAATTATTATTACTATTATTATTTTTTGGGGGGGCATCACTGCCTCTTGTGGTGGTGGGAGCTACCCAGTGCTGCTCCTGAGAGTCACCGCTGGATTTGAACCACCAAACCTGCAGGCTGCAGTCTCGCACTCAGCCACTTACACCACCAGGGCTCAGCCCGAAATTATTTTTTTTTTCAGTGTGTGGCAACCCCTTTCCCCTCACTTTGCCACTTGGCTACAAATTTTGCAATAAAAAAATCAAAATTTTAAAGACCTTTTAAATAACTTTATTTATTTTGGCATTCCTAGCTTTTTTTTTTAGTTTTTATTTTAAGCAGTGGGGAGGCTCTTACAGCTTTATCATAGTCCATATATATATAT
>PVJH01020757.1:0-40138 GCA_004026705.1 Nesogale talazaci | reverse complement strand
AATTAATATCATGTTTCTTCAAAGAACTGGAAAACTTGATTACCAACTTCATATGAAGAGGAAAGAAGGCCAGAATTAGCAGAGAACTCCTCAAGAAGGGCACAGTGGCAGCATTTATTTTACCTCACTTTAGCACATATTATACAGCCACAGGGGTCAAAATGGCATTGTACTGGTATAATGACAGATACTCAGACAAATGGAAAAGATGTGAAAACCCAGAAATAAAACCATCAGCAGATAGACAACTGATTTTTGATAAGGGTACAAAATATAAGCAGATGTTGTCTTCAACAAGTGGTGCTGGAAAAAAATGGATATCTACCAGCAGAAGAATGAAGCAAGCACAAGAAAAACTCAAAGTGTATTATAAAACCCCAAACCATTAGGTCCATTAATAATGGAACTGGGACCAAGCTAAGAAGTTTAGGACAAGGAATACATAAGCTATCAGAAACAGGGAAGGACACAAATATAGATGAGTCACTAATTGACAAGTAGAATATATTGAAGATAAAACACCTGTGTACATCAAAAGAATCCACCAAAAGAGTAATAAGAGAGCCCACAAACTGAGGAAATATCTTTAGTAATGACACATCAAACACAGATCTTATTATTGAAATCTATAATTCTCTGCTAGCTTCCCAAAAGATAAAATATTAACTGCTCATTAAGGAGGTGGGCAAATGACCTGAACAGAAGTTTCATAAGCGCAGAAATACAATGACCAATAAACGTAGGAGAAAATGTTCCCAATCATTAGTTATAAGATAAATGAAATTAAAACAACTAGGAACTACCACCTGATACCTTCAAAGATAGCCCAATTCCGTAGTGGTTGGGTGCGGGACTGCAGTCCACAGGGTTGATGGTTCAAATCCAGCAGAAGCTCTCCATGAGCAAGGCTGGGCCTCCTACTCCCACCAGGGCAGTGATGGCACACACACACACACACACACACACAAAGATAGCCCCCAAAATTCAAAAAATCAGAAAGCACCAAGTGTGAGGTGGGCTGGGGTGAGATAGGAACTCTTTGTTGTTATGTTGCATTCAATTTAGTGATATATAAGACAAATGGAAATTGAGCTACCATATTATCCAGCAATCTCTCTACTGGGCATATACCCAAAAGAGGCAAGAAATAAACCACAGCCATACATCTGTGCTCCAATATTAATTGCAGTACAGTTGACAATTGCAAGAAACAACCCAAATTTCCATCAACAGACAAATGAATAAAAAAACTGTGGTACGTATGCATCCTTAAAAAACAGTGATAAACACATGAAGCACATTGCCTCATAGGAAGAACTGAAGATAGTTACGCTAAAGCAAGCACAAAAGGACAAGTAGAACATGAGTCCGCTGAGGTAAGTTTAAAAAAGCAAAAGGGGAATGGGAAAAAGTTACTGTATACATACATTCCCGGGCTGAGGTCCAGGTAGCACGGCAGGGACCACAACAAATCCAGGGATACATATGGTAGCCAACTAAAAAAGTAAGGGATGGTGGTGGTGGTGGTGGAAAGAAGTGGGTAGCAGGGGGATAGGGCACTAACCCACCCAAGGGAAGGTTGTTGTTTATATCTCCACAGGGAAAGAGGGGCCAGATTTAAACCTGGCGCTACAAGATGTGAATGCAACCTAACAGCTTGAAACAGGGAATCAAAAGAGAGGCCTGAGGGGCCACACTCAATCCCAACTATCTCAACAGCCCCTCCTCCCGCCAGAAGAAATCACTTCAGAGGACAGCACTGAAGCTACACTGTAGGGTGAGGGCCATGTCTGATCAGAACACGCGGGAGCAAGTGAAGGGAGAGGAAGATAGAGTGGATGCATCAAGTGCTGCGGGTGACAGTCCTGCTCACAACAGCTAAAGCGCAGAGAGGATTACAGGACTGGCCCCACTACAAGACAAGATGCCTCTCACTGACATAGCACAAGGGGGGACAACACTGGAGACATAATGGGGGAATTGTGCCTGATCTGACCTCACCACACTAAGGGCATGCACAGGATGGCCAGGGGGGCAGAGCAAGGAAGTTCCCAAGGAATACCAAAAATAGACTTTGGGCCCAAGGCCTGTAACCCCATCAGCTTCATCCAGAAAACACTCCTAATGGTGAAAAAAACAGACTTTGAACTATTTACAAGCTTTTCTCTGTCTTTGTCTTTGTTTTTTTTCTTGTTGTTTTCTTTTACTGCTTTGTCTTTCTTTGTCTTATTTTCATGCATATTATTATCTCTGCATGTCTCTTTAGGTGGGATAAACAATCAGGAGGACAAAACAATGGGACTGATGGTTCCAGGGGGACAGAGGAGGATATAGGAGGTCTAGTAGGGCTTGATCAAGGGCTATGTATCTGAGAGAAATTACCGAAACCTGAATGATGGCCAAACATGAGAGTGGAACAAGAAGAAAGTAAAATACAGGAAAGAATTAGGAGACAAAGGACATTTATAAAGGTCTAAATACAGGCATGTACATATGTAAATATATTTATATATGACAATGGGGAAATAGATCAATGTACAAATATCTATAGGTTTAGTATTAAGGTAGCAGATGTAAATTGGGCCTCTACGCAAGTACTCTCTCAATGTAAGAACACTTTGTTTTATTAACTTGGCATTCTGTGATGCTCCCCTTCCCAACATGATCGCTGTAGACAAAGTAGATACACAAGCAAATGTGGTGAAGAAAGCTGATGGTGCCTGGCTATCAAAAGATGTAGCATCTGGTGTCTTAAAGGCTTGAAGATAAAGCAGCCATCTAGCTGAGAAGCAACAAATCCCATATGGACGAAGCACACCAGCCTGTGTGATCACAAGGTGTCACTAGGATCAAGCATTAGGCATCAAAGATTCAGAAAAAAAATCATATTCTTGTGAATGCAGGGAAATGCAGAGCAAAAACCCAAGGGCCATCTGTGGGCAACTGAATATCCACTTACAGAAGGGTCTCGTGAAGGACACAAGCCAGTTCTGTAGTATCAACGAAACATACGACTTTCCTCTAGCTCTCTAATGTTTCTTTGTCCACCCTCCTGCCCCCCAGTATCATGACACCAATTCTACCTTATAAATCTGGCTAAACCAGAGCATTTACATGGGTACAGATAAGAGCTGGAAACAGGGAATCCAGGACAGATAAACCCCTCGGAACCAATATTGAGAGTAGCCATACCAGGACTGTAAGGGGAAAGTGGGGGGAGATAGGGTGAATGGATCACAATGATCTACATATAACCTCCCTCCTAGGCAGATGGACAACAGAAATGTGGCTAAAGGGAAACATTGGTTTCAGACATGGAAAAAAAATACATTAAGGGTTCATGAGGAAAGAAGGGTAAAAATGAGAAACTGATACCAAGAGCTCAAGAAAGACAATGTTTTGAGAATGATGACGGCAACAAATGTACAAATGTGCTTGACACGTTGGATGCATGTATGGATTGGGATGAGTTGTACGGGCCCCAAATAAAATGATTTAATAGAAAAAAGAAAGAAAAGGAGGAGTGGAGACTTGGTTTCACATACTTTAGCAGAAGAGAAAAATTCTGGAAAAGGGCATCATGCTTGGTAACACAGCAGCTGAGAGACTAACAGAAGAATCTCAGTAGATGGACTAAACTGGCAAAGGTTGCAACAATGGTGTCCAACATAGCAATTGCAAGGATGGCACAGGACATGCACTGTTTCAGTCTGTTGTGAACAGGGTCTGTATGAATCAGAAAATACTCACGGGTACCTAACCTAACTCCAACAGCCGCAGTGACCCTACAGGACACAGCAGAACTATCCCAAAGAGTGTTCAAGGCTGTAATCTTGACAGAAGGAGATTGCCATATCTATTTCCCTTCAACGCAGCTGGTGGAATACTGATCATTGAGTTAGCTGCCAAGCACTTAAGCAGAGTGTCACTAGGGCTCTTCTAAGACAAGGAGGATATAGAAAACACAAATTCATGCCCCAGTTCATGCTTGCTACCTCTGTAATGCTGAGTTGGACCTTATTTCAAAGGGAAACTCTTTTATTCCACAAAGCAATACTCTTAGAAAAATATGCTACCTTCCCGTATATGCCATTCATTTAACCACCAATTATGGTAAGTCTAGGATTCATATTGTTAAAAGAGTACTTGCTGACAATTAAAGATAACTCAATATATTTACTGTTTAAGTAGATAATTAAAAATGTAAGTTTTATCAAGCATTTAATGTTTACTACAGTAAATATAAATAAAAATGAAATACATAGTATTGAGCTTTCATTTACAATTCCACTTATACCTTTAATTACAGAGTCAAAATGTATATAACTACGTAGGTATAACCCAACACTTCTAAGGTACGTAAAATAATTCTTAGACCATACTAAATATAGGTTACTTTGTTCAAGAAAACTGCTAAGAATAAACCTTTGATTATCGGCAGCATACTTGGGAAGCACATGAGAAAGGAAAAGTGAATTCTAACCTCTCTCTTTCTGATCTACTGACTGAGAATAATAATAGAATTATGTCTCAGAGGAAATTATTTCTTCACAAGCTAAACTGAAACTAACAGAAGCAGAATAGATGAAAATAAAGGAGAGCTAAGTAGCATATTCAGAAAAAGACCTCATTGCCATTCAGTCAATTTGAACTCAATGAAGATGTCTGTAAGGTTTTCAGTGCTTTGCAAATCTGTATGGGAACAGTTACACCTTTTTCCCTCCGAGTAACTTGTATCTTAGAACTCTGACCTTGTGGTTGGCAGTTCAAGGCTTACCTGGTGCTCCGAAACATACAAAAACTAAAACAAAGTAAATCATAAAGATATCATTACCTCAAATAAAAGTTTATTTGCAACCCACTCAGATTAGAGATATTATATCCACAATACAACTATGTAAACTGACATGTTTGTGGGATGGAGGGGAAATTCTGTTGAGATGGGTCACCAAATTACATGCTTTTAACAAAAGCTGTCACTATAAAGCTTTCAAAATTAGAAAGCAGCATTACTTGAGATATGTATGGACTTTTGAGCTATTTCAAATCTCTGGATTTGTTGATCTTGGAAACTCACAGAGGTAATTCCATCCTATCCTAGAGGGTCACTATTAGTACAATGAGCTGATTTGTTTTTTACAATGCTGTTTCACAAAAATTTCCTCCACCCTTAAATCCACAGGGATATTAGAATTCACTTGGTTTACAGTAGCACCCAACGCAGGACTCTCACTTATAATCTTTACAACCAATGACTTTCTGAAACACTCACAGAAATCCAATGATGAGGAATACAGACTCCAGAGTAGGAGCTTTCCCGGCACTGCAGCTTAGGCACTGGGCGGCTAGCCCCAAGCCCAGTAATCCAAACCCACCAGGCTAAGGGCAGAAAGATGTGGCTGGCTGCCTCTGAAAGCTACCATGACTTAGCATGGACTCGAGGGTAAAAGGTAATGGTTCGTCCAATGTCAGGTAGTTTAAATGATCACAAAAGCATTCTTTACTTTGAACTTAATTTTATATTTCTGCAATACACTCTATTCATTTCTATACAATGTAACTAAACACTTTCTTCTACACAAAAATCTTTCAAATAATTGAAGACTTAGCTATTTGCTTTTCAATCTTTTCTTTTGGGCTACACATTCCCATTTTTTCCAACTTTTTCTCATATAATAGGTTTTCCATAACTGTCACTTGTCACTGCCATCGTTCTTTAAATATGCCCAACTTTGCTAATGTCTCTTTAAGCACATGGAATCCATAACTACACACAATCTTCCAGCTGTGATCTAAGTAAGGGATGCCAGGTACTGCAAAATATATTGCCTTGCCTTAAAATTTTTTCTTAAACTAAAAGCTCTCTTTTGTTAATAATGAACAACTTATAATCAACATTAAAAAGATGCTCTTTTTGAAGAAGGAAAACAAAAAGAGCCCCAATTAGCACATTCTTATTTATATTACCTGAGATAAAAATTGGGCAATTTTATTTAATTCTCCACATGATATGTGTATACTTATATCAAAACACCTGGGTATACCACACAGATTGTAGCACAGTTATTTTTGGATGTTAAACTTTAATTTCCATTCTGTTCTCCATATGTACAGTCTCTCGAATGAGAACGGAGACTTGAGGAACTGTTATTTTACACTTATGGCCTTTTACAAAAAGAGATAAATTTCACTGCCTTCTTTTTGAAAAAGATTTATATGTCTAGAATACAGTTAGGCAAGCTTTGAATTTTGATGTGAAGGACTGATGTTTAGATCATGTGTACATTTTTTCCATTCCCCAAATTTTTCCTATTTCAGGAATGCCGAGGAAATGTTTGGAACTTTGAACCAATTTTAAGAATACGCTGAGGGCTGAGCCCTGGTGGTGTAGTGGTTGTGCACGGGACTGCGGCCCACTGGGATGGAGGTTCAATTCCAGCAGTGGGGCTGGGTCTCCTACTCCCACCACCAGAGAGCAGTGATGTCCAAAAAAACAAAAACAAAAAAAAAACAAAACAAAACAAAAAAAAGAATACGCTGCAGTTCCAGTACTGAAAATATAGTATACTTCATTTTTATTTAGCATAAATTACATATCTCTTCATAAAACAATACTATGCTGCTGATAAAAACTTAATGCTAATAAGCTTTTCTGCCACTAACTCTAAAAAAATTCATCTGAGATAACTAGTAGTGTAGATACATAGTAGTGTAGATATTATATCTGACATGTATCATATGTATGAAAAGGCTTATACACTGGTTCTTTTTCTCATATTTAAGAGAAAATGCTGGTACAAATATTAATCCTAATGCATGTGAAATGAGACAAATGAAATAGAATGTTTTAGACTAACTGTAATCAAACTGAAAGGTCTACTACTAGAATTAAAATGATGAAAAGTTTATTAATAGCTAACATTAAATGATCACTTTTCTGGAAGCATTATAAGATTAGTTGTTTTTTCAACATCAGTTGTTTGACACTTAAGAGAATTTCTGTATATGCAAAAAATTATAATGAAGTAAAAAAATTACAAAGCTATGAATCGAAAATATCCCCTGGTTATCAAAAATCACCTAAATAATTTAAAAGAGCCTAAAGTGTTTTGAGGGTTTGACAATATCAAATTAATGACACACTATATAAAGATAAGTGGTTTCAAGGAGTATGAGTTTGTAAAGTTATACTATCCATAATTAATAAAAATTCCTTCTCATAGCTGTTCCTCAGAGTAAGCCCATTTTTTTCAGTTCTATTATTAATGAGAATTAATTTATTACAATAACATATAAACAGTGGGAAAAATACAGAGTTAGTCTGAGAGCCAAAAGGTCAGTGGTTCAAAAACCTGCAGCCTCCTTGAAAGATTGGGCTTTCTTGGAGCTGAGCCCCAGTGGCATAGTGCTTGAGTGCGGGACTGCGGCCCACTGGGTTGGCGGTTCAAATCCAGCAGCAGCTCTCCAGGAGCAAGGCTGAGCCTTCCATTCCCACCAGAGGGCAGTGATGCACCCCTCCCCCAAAAGACTGGACTTTCTACTCCCATAAACAGTTACAATCTTGAAACTCAAACGGACAGTTCTACACAGTCCTACTGGGTCAGGATGAGTCAGTATTGACTCAGTGACATTAAGTTTCTCTTTCCTTGAACTAACAAACAATACCGGACCAGTAAATGAGGATGTCATAAAAGCTTAGAGTTTCAGAAACTCCCAGGAGCAGTTCTATCTGTTCTAGGAAGGTTTCAATGAGTCAAAATTAATTTGATGGCAGAAGGACTGCTTTTTGTTCTTTAATCAGGTGCTGAAACGGAATAGCATGGGAAATATAACAACAATTTATAAAATACCATCTTTTTCTCTCTAGAAGTTTGCAATCCAGTTGAGGCTAACTGAATAGCAAAATACCAACAGAACAGATAAAGAATTTTTTACAGATCATTTGAAATATCAAAAACAGGTGTGAATTATTGCCAGATGCATGGTAAAATAATATATGGCTAATAAGAACACAAAGAAAAGCCAGATTATTCTTGGAAAATGCAGAATGAAATATAATAGGTACAAATAATTCTCCCCAATTATGTAACATAGTCTTATTTGGCATCCACAGATACCTGCATTATCAATTTGTGCAGTGGTCCTTTAAAAAAAGTTTCACAGAATACCAGTAATTTAAGTAGAGTAACACAAGAAGCTTACTTTCTATAAGAATACAAAAGAATAAATACTCTTAGTTTCTAAAAACTCAAAATATAATGTACAAATTAGATATAGTTATAAACATTCTAACAACTATTGAAAATTCTACAAAAAACAAAATGTTATGCACGTATTGGAACAAGATTAGACCATCAGAACCCTTAAAAATAATTATACATGACATCTTAAAAAAATACTCACACAAAGTTTCTATGTAAAAAAAGTAAGACAGCATATACAAAAACCAATAAACGGCCATTCCAACATCATATCTTGGGTAAAAAATAATGGAAAACTGAGTTGCTCAAGTAAGAATTCATAGTAGGTATCTAGCCAGAACCTAATGTCATATTCAAAATGAAAAACAAGCATCTTATATAGAAAGTAGTATATCACTAATGTATACATTTAAAAGTATAAGAGCAGGAGACATATTTGTTTGCAACTTCATTAAGTTCAGTACTTAAAATAGTTTTTACCCTTAACTTCATTATGTTCCTAGTTGCTACTATGAAATTCACACAAAGTAAATATAAGTGGTATAACACTCCTGACCATGTTATGTATGTCTTAAAATGTCTACTGTTACAATAGGAAAAATTAGGATGATATTTGTCAGTTTGGGTTTTTTTTGTTTGTTTTTTAAAGAAATACTGTATGTACTACTTACTACCTGAAGATCCATCATTACTCAAAGACATTGACAATTTATTTTCTGATTAAACATGACATATGAATTTCATATAACACATTTTAGATACAGTTTCTTTATCTTATAATTATAAAGAAAGTAAAAAACTTCAAATCACCAAAAGTTTAACAAAATATATAAATTAAAAATCATGGCGGGAGACTATAATGAAGAGATACAGAAATAGCTTTAGAAATACTACTTTTCCTATTTATTAAAGTATTCTTTTATTTAAATTTCAAATATTGCTAAAAATTTGAAACAATTATACAGCTAATACCACTACTTAGATAAAAGATTTGTGAGCTTAATGCTCTCCCATAAATACTTTCTAATTCTCCTCCTCCATCTATCATCTCTTACTCCTCAGCTACTTATCTACTATTCTATTTACCTGTTAGATTGAGGCTATGTCCCTTTAATCAAATCCATTATTTTTTTATATAGAAAAATAAATAACGAAAAGGACGTGGTATTAACAAACCCTGGGACAAAGGAACAACAAGTGATCCAAAAGTGGTGGCAAGAAGGGTGTAGGAGACCTGGTAGGGCTTGATCAAGGAAACGTAATCATGAGAAATTACTGAAACACAAATGAAGGTTAGACATGATAGTGCAACAAGAGGAAAGAAAAAGGAAAAACAGGAAAGAACTAGGAGTTGACGGGCATTTATAGAGGTCTAAATACAGGCATGTAATAGGTAAATATATATATGACAATGGGGAAATAGATCTATGTACATATATCTATAGATTTAGTATTAAGGCAGCAGACGGACATTGGGCCTTTCCTCAATGACTCCCTCAACACAAAAACACTTTGTTCTATTGGCTTGACCTTCCTTGATGTTCACCTTCCTGACACAATCGCTGAAGACAAAGAAGGTACATAAGCAAATGTGGTGAAGAAAGCTGATGGTGCCCGGCTATCAAAAGATAGAGCATCTGGGGTCTTTAAGGCTTGAAGGTAAACAAGTGGCAACTGAGCAGCAACAAAGGCCATGTGGAAGAAGCAGACCAGTCTGTGTGATCATGAGATGTCAAGGGGATCAGCTATCAGGCATCAAAGAACAAAAAATCATGTAGGAGAGAGAGAGTGTGGAGTGTGGACCATCCGTAGGCATCTGGACATCCTCTTACAGAAGGGTCGTGAAGAGGAGATGAATCAGTTGGGGTGCAGTGTAACAACGATGAAGCATACATCTTTCCTCTAGTTCTTTAATGCTTCTTCCCTTCCTCCCCCACTATCATGATCCCAATTCTACATTATAAATCTGGCTAGACCAAAAGATGTACACTGGTACAGATAGGAACTGAAAAAACAGGGAATCCAGGACAGAGGCATACCTCAGGACCAGTGGTGACAGTGGCGATACTAAGAGGGTGTAGAGAAGGTGGGCAGAAAGGAGGAACTGATTACAAGGATCTACATATAACCCCCTCCCTGGGGGTCAGACAACAGAAAAGTAGGTGAAGGGCGACATCTGTCAGTGTAAGACATGACAAAATAATAATCATTATAAATTATCATGGGTTTAGGGGGAGGAGTGGGGAGGGAGGGGAAAAATGAGGAGCTGACACCAAGGGCTCAAGTAGAAAGAATGTTTTGAGAATGATGATGGCAACAAGTGTACAAATGTATTTGACACAATGGATGGATGTATGGATTGTGATATGAGTTGTACGAGCCCCCAATAAAACGTTTAATTAAAATAAATAAATAATAAAGTCTGATAGGCATAATCAATAGTCTTCAATAAATTCAATTCTGGTTTCACCACCAAACGGGTTCAGCTAAGGTCAGGTTTAGTCTCAAATGAGATTATATAATTCTTTTGCTTTTTAAGGTTTGGGGGTTAGTCTGTTTTTTGTTTTTTAATTTTAAAAAGATGATAGGCTATCATATTACTCCTGTTTGAAGAGGAGAAAATGATGCACAGAAAGCTTAGACCAGTCAGTAGAATCAATACCAGAGTCCATACTTTTAAATACTATTTTTGTAGCCTGCAGTTCAACAGGAAAGCTTCAAAACTTCCTCAGCGATATCTAGTCTGACCCCTTTCCCTAATTCCACTGCCAGCCTCCATCAACTGAGGCATCATCACCTCTCATGTCTAACTCTGTTCCCTGACTCTTCTCATGCTTGGTTACATTTTATTCTTAATTCAGTCATCAGAGCGCTCTTTGAACAAAACATACTAAGTAGTCAGATCACGCCATGCCATAGCTTAAAACCAGTAAGAAATTTTCTTTCAACAGTAAAAGTCACAGTTCTTTATAATAATCTCTAGGAAAGGATCTGCATGCTCCCATTTGTCTTACCTTTGCAACATCATCCACCACTCCTTTCCGCTCTCACTCTAGATCAGCCACACTGATCTCCCTGTCTCTTGAACACGGGGTACATTCTCACAGAAGGCCTTAGCACTGGCTATTCTGCCTGGCACATTTCCCCTCCTCTCTATATGGCACTTCCTCACTCCTTCACTGTCCTCCTCTCCAAATTGTTGGAACTCCCAGTCCTCCTTTCTGGCTTACTCTTTATCCATAACACTTATTACCTTCATACAGATCATGCATGTACTGTTAAAATGCATACATGATAATGGTAATAACATTTCAGTGGATTTCATATATTGCATTCTTTTCTTTCCTTGCAAATAATAAGTTCACTGTCCAGAAATTAAAAAAAAAACATCTCGGAGGGCTGAGCCCCGGTGGTGTAGTGGTTGTGCGCGGTACTGTGACACACTGGGTTGGAGGTTCAATTCCAGCAGTGGCTTCACAGGAGCAAAGGCTGAGCTTCCTATTCCCAGAACCAGAGGGCAGTGATGTACCCCCCTCCCCCAAAAAAACCATATTGGCTTAGACTTACTTTCCTTAAATCTTAAATATACAGAGAAAATATTCTTAAATATACAAAGAAAATACTCTATTTAAACGTATCATTTAGTATTAGCTTGATTGCTCCAACCTTGAATTTCTTTGACAATTTGTCTTCGATTACTACAAAAATCTTACTAAAATGGTTTTTTAAATTATTTTTATTATAAATTAGGTGATGATGGTTTACAGAGCAGAACAACAGTTTTACCATCAAGCATTCGCATTAATTTCACTTGGGATCATCCAGTGCAATCCCCACCAGGTACTTATCCCACTGCCTCCCTGTTTCCTGTTTCCATTCTTCCTTAGCTCTTAACCTTCTCAACTTTGCCCTTGGGTACATTCTGCACCTCTGATCTTAAATGGCAGATTATTGTTGTTATTATTTATTTTTCCCACTAGATTTACTGGCATATAAACCACATATCGTAAATTTGAGTAGTTCAATTACAGAGTATTACTTTTAAGCCGTTTTATTGGTGTATAATTAACGAATTAAACAATTCAATAGTTCAAGCATATTAATAAAAGTTGTACAATCATCAGCACCAGCAATTTTAGAACATTACTATTTTTTTTTGGTTTTGTTTTTGTTTTTGTGGGCCTTACTGCCCTCTGGTGGTTGTGGGTGCTGCCTAGTTCCGCTCCTAAGAGCCGCTGCTGGATTTGAACTGCCAAGCCCCTGTGTCGCAGTCCCGCACTCAACCACTTAACGCCACCGGGACTCAGCCCAGGACATTCTTTCAACATTACATTTTTTTATTTAAAATAAACGTTCACATACCTTGGTTTCCGAAATGCTAAACTATATTGTTGGCAAGCCAGGCCAACAGTTGGAGTGTAAACAATGGGCATGAACTTCTCAATGTCAGACATCAGCACTTTGTAAAAGAGCTTTTCGTTTCTGTCTTGAAGATCCATTAAGAGAAGGTATCTGTAGAAAATTGAGATAATTAGACCTATGCTTCAACAGTCATAAAATAGCTGCTTGAAAATCTAATTAAACATTTTCAAACAATAGAACATATTTTCAGGCTGCATAGAAAGCATCTGATAAAAAAGAAAGAAAAAGACTTTGGAGATATATTAAACATTGCAAAGGAGGAATCATAAATTGAGTCAGTGACACTCAAAGTTAAAATCATTGCTCACATAGCAGTCTTAATACTTGAAAATACTTTATCCCATTTTATAATAAAAGACAAGGGATCTCATTACTGATGTCAGATATATCCTGGCTCAAAGCAGAGAATATCAGAAAGATATTTATTTGTGCTTTATTGACTATGTAAAGGTCTTTGATTGTGTGGTGCATAATAAACTATGGATAACTTTGAGGAGAGTGGGAATTCCAGAACACTTTATTGTGCTCCTGGTACATGGATCAAGCGACAGTTAGTTGTGCATACAGAACAAGGGAATACTGCATGGTTTCAAATCAGGAAATGCATGGGGCAGGGTTGTGTGCTCCAGCACTTGCATCTGGTATTTTGAGGTAGTTGAAAGAACCCCTGGATTTTTAACCAGCAGGACAGAAATGAAGAGAGAACCAGGCACTCCAAGTTGTAGCTGCCAATTGAGGCTTTGGTTAGACTTGCCAATCTAGAGGTCTGTGTCTGCAACTTGGGTGCTGTGACCTGGCTTCAGGGGGGTGGAATTTAAGGGAAAAGTGCTGCATGTGCACTTGGTGTCGGAATAGAAGTGAAACAAAATTTAAAATAATAGGCTGATTGAAAACTGAATTCATTTGGACTAACTCTTACACAAGGATACAGAAAATGTTACCTTTACCTATAAACAGACCTGTAAACTCAATTCTCCACAAAATCTTTAATGTAAGAATTTGAAAAAAAAAAAAGTACTTTCATCTACAATGTATTGAAAGCTTGACTATTTTAAGCTGTTTTGCTTGATCTAAAGTGAAATTGGGGACTCGTACATCGCTTTTCACAATACATAGTTCAATACATAGTTACATATACTGTGCCAAGCACCTTCATATGCCTGCTTTCATTAACATTTCCCTAATATCCGCTTTCACTCGGGACCTTGATATGAGCTCCTCTTCCTTCCCCTTCCATCCTTTAATAATGTACTTTTATATTAAGAATTTCATCACAGGCGAGAAGTGGAGTTTGGGGGCAAACAGCTTTTAAAAAGACAATTTTATTTCATTAAGATGTTCTTTGAGAGCAAATATTTGACACAAATGTGTTTACAGGCTAAATTTTCTTATGTCTGACAACTCTCTTAATCATCATTAAATCCGGGAGGAGGACTTCAAAACCTTTATGGAAAAACCTTTTGATTCCATTTTTTCACCAACTTTTCACAAATTCTTTTGTAAAAGATTCCAAATTTTCCATTCAACAAATTACACATTTTTAAGATAAATATAAATATCACTCTTAGGAATGCATTACCTGTCAAAGTCAGAGCTCAGACGCTCAAAGTTTTTCATTACTCGAAGGACCTGGATCTCCTGATCGATGAAGCAAGGTGGCAACAATCCATGAATGCTCAATTGCTGCCTCTCTTCCAGGGTAAAAGCTAAGTCCTAAGGAGACAATAAAGACAACTATTTCAGGGGGTGGGCGACAAAGAGTATACACTGAGTCAGCTACAAATCATAGTAGCCCAAGAGAACGGAGAATAGCCGCTTCATAGGATCTATGAGATTATAAACCTTTATGGGGTAGAGAGGCCCATTTTCCAAAGTAGCAGATGATGGATATGAATTACTGATCTTGCAGCAGCAACACCAAATGCTTAACCTACTGTGTCACCAAGGCTCCTAAAAAGCATGCATATAAAATCAAACTAATATACAGAATTAGAAATCCAGATGTCTAGCATCACCCTAAGCATTGCCATATAACTGAGTAAAAACCATACCTTGATTGCCAAATCTTTAAAAATCAAGATATAAAGGGCTGAGCCCCGGTGGCGTAGTGGTCGTGCGCGGGACTGCGGTCCACTAGGACGGAGGTTCAATTCCAGCAGTGGGGCTGGGCCTCCTTCTCCCACCACCGGAGAGCAGTGATGCCCCCTCCCCCTCCCAAAAAAAAAGTTTTAAAAAAAATCAAGATATAAAATTTTCAGAGTTGTCATTCAGATATGGCTTGTGTGAAAATAGATAGTGGATGGGAGGAAACTAACTATTGGCACACAAATGAATGAAGATTAAATCACTATTATTCATGCCATTCAATTAGAAGGTATTAGAAGTTATTATAAAAGATTTAAAAATCTTGAACATAGCTAGGTCATCTTTATCCTTCTGTGCTTCCACCCTTAAGATGGATTGAGAAATGTCCTGAATGCAACCCTAGGTACCTACTGTCTTACATATAATCTCGAGGGCTCTGTTTCCACATTCCTCCCGATTTCACTCTCACTACGGCATTTGGGTGGGGTAGGTGGGTGCATATTGGGCTGCAAGCTGCAGGACCAGCAGTTTGAAACCTCCAGCAATGCCTCAGGAGAAAGACTGGGCTTTCCACTCTGGTAAACGGTGCCCGTCTTCGAAAAGGGGTTGCTGTGAGTCCGCAATGGCTCGATGGCAGTGAGTTTTTTCCTTCTTTCTTATTGTTCTTATATACTTCTAGCCACACAACACCTCTCAACAAGTTCATCATTTGTTAAATGACCTCTAGGCACTACACAAACGATGGCCCTAATCAGAGGTTTTGGTATCTTTGCTGGAAACAAAGTTTACCACACAGCTATCTAACACATACACAACATGGTCAAAAATGCCTTTATTCTTCGTTTCTCTGTCTGTTAAATCTCACCTCAAATGCCTATTTCTTTCTGAAATAAGAAAGAAGAAACCTATTATTCACAAGAAACCCATTATGTAAACACTAATATTCACTGCTGCAGAAGCACTGGTGATGCAATGCTAAATTGGCAAATCCTGTTTATGTGTTATTGATACAATAAAACTCTACTATTTTACTTGTAATGTCTATTTACATGAACACTGACTAAAAAATGTTCTAATTATATCTATTCATATTCAAAGAAATCCAATCACTAGAACTATTATTCAAATTATGCACCAAAGATGAAAACTGGTAATGAAGAAAATGTAGAATTCTACCAATGTCTTTAGGTGGAAAATTTGGGGGGGGGGATGGGGGGAATCACTGCCTGCTGGTGGTGGGAGTAGGAGGCCCAACCTTTGCTCCTGTGGAGCTGCTGCTGGAATTGAACCTTCATCCCAGTGGGCCGCAGTCCTGCGCACAACCACTACGCCACCAGGGCTAAGCCCTTCAGGCGGAAATTAATCAAACATGCAATGGAGATGCACTGATAATTATGGTCAATTGTTGAAAACAAAGAGGAAGAAACAGTAGTTGAAAAATATGGTCTGGGCAACAGAAATTAAGCTGGAGATCCCATGATAAAATTTTGCAAGCACAAAGACTTATTCATAGCAAGTACCTTTTTCCAACAATACAAACAAACTACATGGACTTTTCAGATGGAACACACAAGAATCAAACTGACAACATATGTGGGAACAAACAATAGAGAAGAGCAATATTAGCAGCTAAAATTAAGTCAAGGGCTGACTGTGGAACATACTATCAATTCCCCCAATATCAGTTCACATTGAAACTGAAGAGAATTAGTGTAAGTTCAAGAGAGCCAAAATATGACCGTGAGTCTATCCTAGCTAAATTTGGAGAGCTTCTAAGGAGCAGATTTGGGGTACTGAACACTAATGACAGATGACACTATGGCATCAAGAACATTATTCATGAAGAAATCAAAAGGTCATTAACAAGACAGGGAAGAAGTAAAAGATGTAAGTGGATATAAGAAGACCAAATGACAAGTTACACTGGGAGTATTTGCTGCATAAGCGCTCCTTAGAGTTTTGAAAAGCAAGGAGGTTACTGTGAGGGCTAAGGTGCCCCTGACTCAAGTGATAGCATTTTCATTCACCTCCTATGCATGTAAAATTGGACACTGACTAAGGAAGGCTGAAGAAGAATTGATGCATTTGAATTATGGTGCTGGCAACAAACATTGAAAGTACCACGGACAACCAAAAGAACAAACAAATCTGTCTTGGAAGAACTACAGCCAGAATGCTCCTTAGAGGCAAGAATGGCTAGACGTTGTCTCACATGGCTTGGACATGTTGCAGGAGAGACTAATCTCGGAAGAAGGGCATCAAGGGTATGCTTGGTAAAGTGAAAAAAGAGGAAGACGAGATGGGTCGACATAGTGGCTGCGTCAATGGGCTCAAACATAGGAATAACCATGAGGAAGAAGCAGAGCCAGGCAGTGTTTGACTCCATTGTACAAAGGAGCCCAAAGCAACTTGGCTCCTCCAGTAGCAGTGTTTTTGGAGACCCCACCAAAACAAACAGGATAGGCTGAGCCCTGGTGGCGTAGTGGTTGTGCGAGGGACTGCGGCCCACTGGGATGGAGGTTCAATTCCAGCTCCACAGAGCAAAGGCTGGGCCTCTTACTCCCACCACCTGAGGGCAGTGATGCCCCCCCCAAGAAAATACCCCCCAAAAAATAAACAGGATAGAACAGATAGGCTAACCAAAAAAAAATCAAAATCAATTAAAAATGACAGAAGAGAGATCCTGGGATGTCACAGGTGGGAAAATAAAAGAAGCCAATGTGGTCATTCGTGAAGCAGAACTATCTGGATGAGTGGGATGAAGAATCTCCCTGGAGAGAACTGCTCAGGGAGATACTAACTCTTGAGAGGCCATCGTTTGGAGCCCTTTGACTATACTCTGACCGCAGTGCATTTGGATTCAGGACAAGTGTACTTAAGTGATGGCTGGGTTTGCTCAGCCCGTGACCCTGCTGCTGTTTCGAGACAACCTAGATAAAAATCCCTTTACTAACTTTATATTGTGTAGTTCTATAGTCGCCTTCTTCCATCTCTTTAGGCTTCTTACACAGTGAGAGTGATTATTACTCAAGGAAGAGAGCAACTTGGCTCTCTTAGCGGAGAAAGCACCCCCTCATTGCCTAGCACTGAGCATGTCCAATCCCAGAAAATGAGTGAGGGTGAGCACCATGTGAACAACACATTTCCTTCTAATTTTTTATAGAATTTTAAGCTCAAGACGGGAAAAGAAAGAGATAGTTAGCCTCGGGAGTTAGGAGGATAAAATATAAAGAAACAAATAGATGTGTCCACTGAATAACCCTTGGTGGAACCTGCACATTATCAGCTAAAGCTGGTAAGAAGCAAGGACTCCAGAACCTCCGTGGTGAGGAACTGTGTACAACCTCAACCTCTCATAAGGTCTCCAAGTACTATCAGATAGCTAGCATTAAGATGCAAGGTTTTTCTCCATGAGTTAAGTCCACTCTCAAGAGTGAAGGAGTCTCCGTTGTTACATGCTAAATTGGAGCATTCTCTGAGGCTTCAACACATGTGGACATCAGAATGGTCTCTATCCAGAAGAAGGATGCCCAACTTAATCATCTTCTGCGGGACACAAGAGAAAAAGGGATCAAGGTAGCATGTAAGTCTGGCATCCAGTGACGCTTGTGGTGCTGCCCAAACCCTTAGTCTGTCATTTGCTTTTTAATTTGCGGCTTTGGTCACCACTTCAGGATATTGTGTTTCACATCAGAACATTACCCCACACTGCCCCCAAAAGAGAACATGTTCATGAGACTATAAAATTTTGTAGGGCTGAGCCCCGATGGCGCAGTGGCTGTGCGCGGGACTGCGGCCCACTGGGATGGAGGTTCAAATCCAGCAGCAGCTCCACAGGAGCAAAGGCTGAGCCTCCTACTCCCACTACCAGAGGGCAGTGATGCGCCCCCCCCAAAAAAAAATTTGTGTTTTTTTCACTGCTCTATTCCTAGTGTTTAAAAGAGTCCCCTAGTGTGCTCACTTCGGCAGCACATACATGAAAAGAATCCC
The DNA here is from genome assembly GCA_004026705.1 of Nesogale talazaci. Taxonomy (NCBI): domain Eukaryota; kingdom Metazoa; phylum Chordata; class Mammalia; order Afrosoricida; family Tenrecidae; genus Nesogale; species Nesogale talazaci. Next base: position 21,440 of record PVJH01020757.1, on the reverse strand, counting down.
CCAAATAATTAGAAGTACAGCAAGAATGCTCCTTGGGGGAAGGGTGGTGAGATTTCAACCTCTCGCAGTTTGGACATGCTGTTTGGAGAGACCAGTCAGGACATCATCCTTGGTGAAGTAGAGGGGCCATGACACGAAAAAGGCTCTCGATGAGATGAGCTGACACCGTGGCTGCACCAGTGGACCAGGACATAGGCACGACCGTGAGGATGACGCGGGATCGGGCAGGGCTTTGTTCTGCGGTGCCTGCAAGTCAGAACTGACTTGATACAGCCACAACATCATCGACTGAATGAATGAAATAGAAAATGATGGTAACGATCCCATTTTAGACAAGGTAAAATTACAAACCAAAGAATCGCTGCCCAGGAAACTACTATACTTATTCTAGGAAAATAACTGCAAAAGCGTAAAACAGATATTCTGTCAAAAGAAAAATGCACTTGTGTAAAAAGGTGGCATGCAAAATGGAAAGAATGTTTTACTTGCTAGAGATATAACGAAAAGCGCTGACTACTTAAAACAAAAGGTCATAGCGTAGGTCCTTGGACAACCACACACAGTGCTGTTAGTTATCCAGTGCTGCCACAACAGAAATCCCACTTCTGGGGGCTTTGTTATATAAATAAATGATCGCTCGCAGTTTTAAAGGCTGGAAGCCTGAATTCTGGGTGCTAGGTAGGGAAGACTTTCTCTCTCTGTGGACTCTGGGGGAAAGCCTGGATCTTTTGAGCTATTTCTCCTATGCTATTTTCATGTGGCTGGAGCTCTCTCTTCCTCCACCTCTGCTTGCATTTAATCTCTCTTATAGGTCAAACTAGCCTGATATCCATATTAACTTATTAATACAACAAAGACAAACCCAATGGGATTATATCCATAGGAACAAAGGTTAGGATACACAACATACATATTGGGGGACATAATTAAATCTGTAACACAGTAATATATTTGAAAAAGAAAATAAAAAACTCAAATGACCTTTCTAACAAAAATGAAGAGTGAGCATGAAAATGCTGGGTTAAAGTTTCTATATGTATATATGTGTGTATATATATATATATATATATAAGCAGTAAATTTGTTAATGCTATGCCTTGAAAATCTTGTATGCCAAAAAATAATCAAAATAGTAATACATCTGCTCCTTCACTTACTTAATACTGGCACTTAATTATCATTCACTATGATAGCTAGTCTTTTTATATACATTTTCCAAAGTCTGGTCTCAGTCTAAGTCTTAAATCTAATAGATCCTTGTGCCACGTAAATGATAATGCCATCTGGAAATCTTTTGATATGCTTGATATTTAGTAGCTACATTCCCATACTCTTGGCCAAGCTTCCCAAGACATAGTGAAGTGCCAGTTCAATGCTTTAAAAAAAAAAAAAAGAGAACTGGGATTTTAAACCCTAGAAACTGGGCCAAGTTAAAGTCTTACAATCGGGTTCATATTCTCCTACTGTCCTTTAGGAATTAAAAACAAATTAATAAACAAAATAAAACCTAACTGCATTAATACACTTAAAGTTTTAAAAACCCCTGGGTAATTTAAATTTCATACAGTATGACTTCACTGAAACCTTTATTTTTAAGAATAATAGTATTTATCAGTGGGATTCATCAATCAACAGATCAAAAAAATCAAAGAAATAAATGGAATCTTTAACCATTTTATAAATCTGGTTCTATATTTTATCACTTTTACCGAGAGAGATTTATAAAGATATATTCTGTGGAGATTTATAAATAGGTCAATTATTCCTAACATTTGACAGTGAAAGGCTGCCTTAACATAGATTCACTCTCCGTCTTAAAAGCTAATGGAACACATATCTATTTCAAAGAATTTGTGCCTTGCCATGATCCTGCTGGCCTATCCAACAAAGGATAAAGCATCTAAAACATACCTGCAGGTTCTAACTTTCATTTGATTTCTAGAGGCTTTCATGTAATTGAAAAGATTAGATGTCTACCCATATATTAAGTTACCAGACCCCCTATAAATCTAATTCCAGAAAATGACCACATATACTAGGTTTGCCCTGATTTTTCTACTTTTCTATCTTCCTTTCACTTTCCCTACTCCTTAGCAAACCGTTTGGACTTGATTCCCAGACATCAAAATGGTATGCTGTTTCCCTGCTGACAGCCGAAAACAGGACACCTATTCTTCTGAACTCTGCTAACTAAGCTATCTATATCTTCTTGAGAAAACTGAGACCATCAAGCAGAAATGAAAACAAAATTCCTAGCATAACACAAGACTTATGGTAGAAACTGTTTACAGGGAACAAACATAATAGAGAAAGAACCTTTGTCTTGAATAATTTATCTGAAATTACCATAAAAAAGAACAAACAGTTCCTGTAGTCTACACAAACAACTTTCATATTTCCATTGAAGTTCAGTCGTTGGCCTTATTTTCACCTGGTCAAATTAACTCGAAATAAATCAAGTTGACTAGTAAAAGGGAAAGTACTAGCAAGATCACAAAAATCCTAAAAATACTTATGTGTAGGCTTATTACCTTGGAAGTTTGGATCAATGGTCATATTTGTAGCAAAGGTGTTGGTGTGTTTTATTCATTTGGTGCTCCTAGTGTGGAGAATGCTGGGCACTCTGCAGGCAGCCAACAAAGAATGTGTTGGTTTAAATAAGCAATTAAGGATGCACTGTAACTATCCAATTGCTATTCTATCTTTCAGAGAATACAAAGCAGGGAAACACTTAAGAGAGTAAAAAAGAGTGCAGGGGTAGATATTAACCATCACAAAAATGCAAGTTCTCCCACTGGTGAATGAATAAAATAACTGAATTACATCCATGCGATAAAATTTTACCCCAAATTATTATGAAATACATGACTCAAAAGCATAGTGCTAAGTAAAATTAACTTACATCTGATTGCATCTACATGACATTCTGAAAAAGGTAAAATAATAAAGACCACTTGTTTCCAGAAGATGGGTGAAAAGAAAGTTGACCCACAAAGATGTAAGCAAAAGAAATTTTTAAAATATTATAGAGCTGTCCTTGATTCTGATGTTGGCTACCCTGTATCATGCACATATTACCATTAAAACAACCGGTCAAAAAAGAATGGATTTCAGTGTCCCAAAATAGCATGTGACAAAAAAGGCCTGACATGTGACAGACAGAAGCCTGGTTTTGTCACCATGACAATGCACCTGCTCACAAAGCCATCTCAGTGTGCCAAGAACAGTTTAGCCAACAACAGCATTCCTCTCTTGCCTCATGCACCGTACTCACCCGACCTCGAGCCATGAAACTGTTTTTGTTACCACGAATGGAGAAGGGCATGAAAAGACAGTGATTTGACAAAGTATAAGAGGTGAAGAAAAAAACGAGGGAAGTACTATGAGTCATCCAAACAAGTGAATTTGAAAACTGCTTCCAAGAATGGAATTGCAAATTTGACAAATGTATTAAGTTTAATGGAGAGTACTTTAAAGACGATAAGCTTGTTTTATAAAAATGTTTAAATACATACCTTTGGGAAAAAACTCCATGTTGTGGGGGTACTCTAACAAGTCTTTAAGTCAAAAGGTTGGATTAACTTTAATAATAATTTTGGAGAATGAAATTATATATAAGAAGCACATAAGGGGCTGAGCCCCGGTGGCGTAGTGGTTGTGCGCGGGACTGCGGCCCACTGGGACGGAGGTTCAATTCCAGCAGTGGGGCTGGGCCTCCTACTCCCACCACCAGAGAGCAGTGATGCCCAAAAACAAAAACAAAACAAAACAAAAAAAACAGAAGCACATAAAATCAATTATTTTATTATAGTATTCTGAAAGATACAATAATGAATTTCAGTTTATGTTTGAATGTTTTAAAATTTATTAATGTAGTTTATGTATACATGTTACATTTACAGAAAGAGAAATTAATACTAATACTAATCTTTCTTGGTCACTTTATCCTGAAGGTTTTTTTTCTCTCAATGCTGCCATAAAGCCAAAACTTATTTGTTGGAACTGATTATTTTTTAATCTTAGTTGACAAAATAATCATTTTTTATAACTTTCCTGAGGATATGCTATTTATTTTTAAGTCAGCTAGACAACATACAATTTCAAGATCAAGTCATATCAGAAAAGTATTAATATAAAACATAATTATCTTGAATGTGTTTAGCTGTATAATCAGATTCTTCACCCATAATCACCTTTAAGAGACAGAAAGAGCAATTATGAAAGACCAGTAATATGTTACCTAAAGTTTCGTTGAGATGTTCTTTGGTTTCATTACATAGCCATTAATTTTGCTCATATTTTATATAAATTAATTTTAAAACCATAGAATTGATTATTTTAAAATATGCTTTGAATTTTTATCGATATACTTTTTGCTAAGAATTCTTTCAAAAAGCAAGCCCAAAACACCAAACTCTCTGTCACTTAGGCAAATCTGACTCACAGCAATCCTGGCTCCTGTGAGTTCCCAAACTGTCACTCTCTCTGGGAACAGGAGCTTCAGCTTTTATCAAGGTGGCTTCAAAGTGCTGACTTTGGAATTAGCAGCCCAATACCTAACCACGATGGCGACAGGGCTCCTTCAATGGAGGAAAGTATATGTTAAGTCAACACTAATAATTCTTGGTAGAAACTGAAATTACCCATGTATATAAATGATGAAAATCAAACCCAAGAATTTACATCGGAATATATGTGTGTGTGTGAGTATATATACATATGAATTCCAAATCAAATGGATAACATTGGTTGCTGGCACAGCCCCTAGTTATTACATGGATACTTACATAATATCAGGACAACTTACAAATATAATTCTGGACAAAACTCTATAAATGTTTCTGATCATGAATGTTCTGATTATCTATAAATTGAACCAGAACAAAAGGCATTATAAGATCACCCTCAGTTGATTTCTTCATAAATCTTTGAGATGAAGGGGAGAATCTACAGTATAAAAAACTTGAGGGTTGAGCCCCGGTGGCATAGTGGTTGTGCACGGGACTGTGGCCCACTGGGATGGAGGATCGATTTCAGCTCCACAGAGCAAAGGCTGGGCCTCCTACTCCCACCACCTGAGGGCAGTGATGCCCCCCCACCAAATAAAAAAAAAACTTGAGACAGGCTGAGACCCGGTGGCATAATGGTTGTGTGTGGAACTGCGGCCCACTGGGTTGGTGGTTCAAATCCAGCACCAACTCTCCAGGAGCAAGGCTAGGCCTCCTAGTCCCACCAGAGGGCAGTGATGCCAAAAAAACCAAAAAAACTTGAGAGTAATTACTAATTAAGTTACACATGAAATTGTAAATGAGTCTTTCTTCCCATGTTCCCTGTCTATTCCTGAATAATGATCTTCAATTAAGCTTTCTTCCCTCCTGATGAATTAAATGTCCTGCAATGTGCTCCCAACAGTATCATGTCCGTCTTATATTGGGGTTTCCATTATTTCTTTTTCATTCTTATTTAACCCAGAATTCCAAGTGTTTATGCCATTCCTATTTGCATGCCAACACCTACTAATATGTCTGGACAGAGCAGGACCTCAATATTTTTCAAATAAACATATAAGTGAACAAATATATGTATCTGAAATACCTTTTCAGATGTGGGGAGGTTAAGTAAGTATTTTGAAAAATCAGCCGATCCAATTTAAATTTCAAACTAAGATTATTCATATTAAATTCATTTAAAAGAGATTTAATTAAGTAAATCCACTACTGTAGCTTCTGACTATATTTCAAACTCTATGTCAAGGCTGCTCAAACTGTGAGTTGTGACCTCTTTGGGGATCAAACGACCCTTTCACAGGGGTTTCCAATTCATAACAGTAGCAAAATGACAGTTATGAAGCAGCCATGAAAATAATTTTATGGTTGGGGGGTCACCCCAATATGAGAAACTATATTAAAAAGTCACAGCATTAGGAAGGCTGGGAACCACTGCTCTATGCTGAGCAAGTCACAGATAAGCTGGATTACTATATATGAAGAAGATTGCAGTGCCAGGATAGGAGGAAGGCATATGAACAACCTGTGACAGGCAAATGACCCAAGTATGCTTGCTGAAGGTAGGGAGGAATTGAAGCACTTGTTGATGACGATCAAGGATTGGCGTGTTTGGCATGGATGATACCTCAACGTAAGGAAGACTCAAATCCTCTAAACTGGACCAATAGATAACATCGTGGTAAGTGGAACAAAGGTTGAAGTTATCATCGATTTCATCTGGCTGGGATCCACAATGTTCATAGAAGCAGCAGTGAAGAGATCAAAAGATGCATTCAATTAGATAAATGTGCTGCCTAGCATCTCCTCAGAGTACTGCAAAGCAAGGATGTTACTTTGAGGATGGAGGTGTGTTTACCCCAAGCCATAGCAGTCTCCACCACAACATGTCTAGTGAAAATTGGACACAGAATAGGGAAGACTGGAGAAGAATAGATGCAGTTGAAGGATGGTGCTGGAGATGACTGTTGAGAGTAGCATGGACTGCTAAAAGGACAAGTGAATCTGTACTGGAAGAGGGAAGGTCAGAGCGCTCCTTAGAGGCAAGGATGGCATATTGTCAGAGAGACAAAATTCCTGGAGAAGATCATCATGCGGGGTAAAGTGGAGGGGTGGTGAAAAAGAGGAAAACCCTCAAGGAGAGGGGCTGAGACAGTGACTTCAACATTGGCCTTGAGCTCAGCAGTAATTGTGAGGCTAGTGCAGGACTGCAGGGCTTCAATTTGTTGTGCAAAGGGATGCTGTGGGTCAGAGATGACTCAATCGCTGGCGCCTAACAACAACGACAACAATCCATTACCAGATCTGTAATCATTTTAAACCAGGCATTCAAAATCAACCACGATATGATCAAAAGGCATGTCTACTTGTCAAGATTAAGAGCCCAGAGTCTGTGGGAATTTTCAAAGCATCTTCATCTGAAGCAAGGTTTCTCAATCTTGGCACTATTGGCATATTGGGACAGATAATCCCTCACTGTAGGAGGCTGGCCTGTGCACCTGGTAATATTCCTGACCTCTACCCTGGTTGTGACAACCATATGTATCTCCAGACATTGCAAAATGTCTCCTGCAGGTAATTGGGTATAAGGAATCATCCTAATTTAGAATCAGTGGTTGAAAGAAACAGACTTCAAGTAAGATGAACTAAAACTTTTGACTTACCCTTGTATAATAGCCGGTAATGGAACAATGCTGAGAAAATTACATTTTATACTTCAAAAATTATACTACAGACTACCACCTAGTTTTCATTATATAGTTATTTTATATAATATATAGTTGTATAATTTATATAACATAGTTATAAATTTCATTATATGGCTATTTTATATAATCAGACTTCAATATTATTGACTTTAAAATTTTACTGAGATTTTGAAATCTACAGACTAAATCTCTATTGAAAGAGCATTACATTGGGGTGGGGACCCCTTAACCTCAATCAAAAGGTAAAGAAGACTTAGATATCTTTTAAATTCATACAAGAATTAGATTTATGTAAAATTCCTACTCATGGACTAAAAGTAGTAACAATATGTGCTGTACCCTCAACTCAGAACACTTTTCTATTAAATCTCCAATGTTATCATTCAAGTCTCAAGTAAAGTGTCTTCTTCAGGGAGACCTTCCCTAACAACCTTAAGTTGTTGCCCTCAGTCATTTTTAACCAGTTTCATTTTCTACATATTAATGATAATCATATGAAATCACATTTTTTGTTTATTGTCATGCCCTACCTCTGACCCAACCTATATTTAAGGATAAAGTTCACAGGTGACTTTAGCAAGGTTGAGCTTCAGAGTAGGGGGAGAATTTTTTTTTTAATGGAGGCAACAGACTATCAAGATAGGACTCAAAAAAAAAAAAAAAAGGATAGGGCTCAAAAAATACCACTGGGATCAAGGTTTGACCGGCTACAACAGCCATGGTAACAGGGGGCAAACTATCTTACAATGCCTCGAACACTGGCACTAAGCGAAGCTCAATAACCCAAACCAAAACTAGTACTGTACTTCAGGGAGGAAAGCAAAAGGCTAAAACAAAATCTCCACCTAGTATATGGGCTGGGAAGTTGAAGGCATCCACAATCATGGGCTTTGGGACACCAAGTCACAGGGATGTGACTTTTATTTAACTCTTGGTACACAGTACTCACATGAAGGGAAACTGTGTACTGGCGAGACTAAGCTACAGACTAAGGAAAAGATTTGCAAATATTGAAATAAATGTGAACTTCTTTAACTTGAGTCTTCAACTATCTAACCATCTAGCTAATCAAACCAAATCCCCTGCTACTAAGTCAGAGTGTCTCTCTAGGGGAGGATATGGAAGGAAACCCACGGGGTTCCACGCTGCAACCCTTTTCAGGAGTAGAAAGCTTCATCCTTCCAAGGGGAGAAGAAATTCTCTTTTAACTTACACAAAGTAGACATCTTTAATTATTTTGATCAAAGACAGCAACTGCTATCAAATTAGGTTGTATGTTTAAGTTTACATTAAAAAAGCAACAATAGGAAGTATAAATTATCTCAGGGGGTCCCCAAAACACAGCTGTATAACCTAAGCTTTTAATAAAATTGATATTTTTGTTTAAAACTGTCTCTCAAATTGCTAAGAGTAAAACTCTAAGTTATTCTTCCTTAAAATGGGACATTTCACCCACAAATATACTTATTTTCTGTAAAGATCTACTCTGTAAACTATGTATCACAACAGTTCATGAACCTGAAGTACACTTCAGCTAACATGACTAACCGGCAACATATCAAGCGTATGCTATTGGGATTTTGCTGGAAGTGTGAATAGACATGGCTGTCACCAGACATTACAAACCCAGAGACCCTGTAGAACTGCCTCCTAGGACTTCTGAATGAAACCCTTACGGAAGTAGATTGCCCTCTCTGTAACCACACAGCAGCTGCTGACGTTTCATAACTACTGCACCCTGAGGCTCGTAGGCCGCATTCTCAGATGTGCAGAATTCAGAGAAAGGGGAATTACTCTTTCTAATCAGAAGAGTAATCGTCCTGAGTGTGGACCAACCACTTGTGACTCTTTTCTCACTTCCTGCAGCTTGGCACCAGATGCAGACACAGCTGCGTGGAATACAGAGCAGAGTGGGAAGACTAAAGGCCGGACTTCAAAAGCAGAGGCCTGGGTGCAGAGTTGCATCAGGGAGACAAAATTGTCAGAGAGCTCGCGGAAAAACAGGGAGCTCAGGTGGAAGATCCCAGAAGTTTCACATAAATCCCTGGTTTATCTGTGAGCAGTGTGTGCATGGATCAGACCCAAATCATCAAAACAATGGCTTTCAGAACTTAGCAGGCCTGTGCAGGTCCCACATTGGTCACTGGGTGGTGCACCTGAGGAACTGAGGCACCATAGCATTGGCTTTGGAAACTGAACTGATGTTGGAACTACAGATGCTAGAGGAGCTTCAGAAACTGTAAAGTGAACCTACACAGGCTGGATGACCAAGACCAAAAATAAAATATAACAAAGAGCATTCATTTAAGACCTAGAATTTCATAGTATGAAAGAAATCTCTAAAGATATACACAAAAAAAGGAGTGAGCACAAGAAGTATCAGGAAAACGTTTGACTCAAAAATGGAAAAGACAATCACCAGCTAAGTACCCCAGGATCAGGGAGGGTAGTTAAAAATGTACTTATAGCAATAATCCAAAATCATAAAGGCAATATCTTTGAAATGGGCATGATGATAGAAATTCTTAACCAAGAAGACTAAATAGCAACATATAAAGATCAAGAGTATGTTATTGGGATTTAGCTTGAAGTTTGCATAGACATGGCTATCACCATGAAGAGAAAAGGAGAAAAGGCTACAAAGAAAAACAGATAGAAATATTAGAACTGAAAATGAATCAACTGAAATAAAACATTCATTGGGTGGGCTCAAAGGGGATGTCAAGAGGAGTCAGAGACCTTTAGAAGTAAACCGATGGGAAAAAGAAAGCGAGAGAGAGGGAAGAAAGAATCTCAAGGACCTGTACCAAGACCAAAGGGCCTACTGTGTGCCTCATCAGAATCCCAGGATAGGAGAAGGCCAAAGTTTCGAAGAAATTATGGCTGAAAATGATTATAATGGGAGGAAAAACCCATAACCTTGTTGTTGTGAGATAAGTGCCATAGAGTCAGTTCCAGTCCCAAAGAGGATAAACCCAAAGAAACACAAATCTCAATTATATTCAACCGACTGGGAACTGAAAGGGAAAAAAAAAACTAAACTTTTAAAGGATCAAGAAAAAAATTCATTGTCTACAGAGGAATAGCTATTTGAATGACTGCAGAATTTCTCACCAGAATAATGGAGGCCATGAGAAAGATGGACAGCAATCTTAAAAAAACAAAGGAAAAATATTAACTATTAATTCAGAGTCCTATAGTCAGTGAAAATATCTTCCAGAAACAACAATGATAGAAAACTTTTTCTCAGGTGAAGAAAAACGTAAGGCAATTTTTCTCAAGCAAACCTGCTATGCAAGAAAGGCTAACTTAGAAATTCTTTAGATAGATGGGAAATAGTTAGAAAAAGAGATCCTTGGACTATCAGGAATGAAAGAAGTGGATTTTCTGTATGATTTTCTTTATGCTAAATCTAGGATAGTTCACCCATAGACACTGTAACTAGATTAATAGCTATTTAGGGTTTTGGTAAAGGAGGTTGAGAGATAGAAGGTTGCTAATAATAATGGGTACAAGAATGAAGAAAAGGTTCAAAAATTTGATTGTGGAAAAGATTGAATAGCTTTTTCAATATATTTAAATCACTGAATTGTAACAATGTGAGTTATATGACAATAAAACTTAAAAATTTAAAGAGCAAAATAAATAATTTCTTAAAATATCTTATTCTCGGAAGTGCTTTATGAAATATAGAGGCAAGTATAACATTCGTACCCATTGTTTTCCTATTAGGCATATAAGATTAATATATACAATGACTATATGAAAAAGAAAGCCTGTATGAGGTTAAGAAAAAACAAAACGTTACTAGGGTTCTAGCTTCAACATGCACAGGTTGATCCCAAACAAAAAATGTTTAAACATGTCTCTTCAATGAGTGGATGGCTAAAGACACATTCTCTCAGTCACACACGTCTTAGTATTGTTAAAGGAGTTCTGGTGGTGCAGTGGTTATGCATTGGACTTTGATCCAGAAAGTCAGCAGTTCAAAACCACCAACCTCTCCTAAGGAAAAAGACTGGGGTTTCAACTCCCATGAAGAGTTACAGTCTTAGAAACCCATAGGGACAGTTCAACCCAATCCTATAGGGTCATGATGAGTATGTATTGACTTGATGGCAGTGAGTGAGTGAGTCTTGTTAAGGTGACTTCAAATAAAAGATACAAACAGTGCCTTCCAAGAGGATCTGCTCATCTAATTCAAGGCAGAGGTCAAGGCAGAAGGTTATGGTGAAAGTCTGAGGGGAAGAGGGATACTCAAAAGATAATTTTGATACATTTTCTCTAAGAACACAGATCATGGGTGCATATTAGGAAAGCATTTTAAGAAAAGTGAAAATTTTATTAATGAGAAAAGTTCCAGCAAGGAATATTTTTCCATCATGACAATATAGTTGCTCATTCTTCAAAGAGAGCAAGAGTTACAATATGAGAATATCATGGGGAAACTTACCCTATGCACCGCACAGCCTAACCTTATCCTTTCAGAATTCTTTCTGTTCCCCAAACTCAAAGGACATTTCGTTGTTACACCTTGAGTCCCCTGAGGTTGTCTAAACTGCCATTTTGACATGGCACACATTGCAAAGCCCAGATGAAAATATCACCTTCAGAAGTGTATGAACCTAGATAAAGGACATGTCAACAAATAACAACTTCACATTTTGTTATTTTTGTTTAATAAAGATTTCTAGTATTTTTTTTGGGGGGGGGACATCACTGCCTCTGGTGGTCGTGGACGCTACCCAGTGCTGCTCCTGAGAGCCACCGCTGGATTTGAACCACCAAGCCCACGGGCCACAGTCCCGCACTCAACCACTTACGCCACTGGGGCTCAGCCCAGATTTCTAGTATTTTAACAATACCTTTGACGTGCCTTTGTGCAATGTTTCTACAGGCCAGTTAAAGAAGTACATGTTTAAGTATACTATAAAAGTTAAGTGTGTATGTAAAAATCACTAGGGCCTGCACTAAAAATATCTACACAAAGAAAGATTATGAAAGACTCCATAAACCCAACGGATAAAAAACAAACCCATTACTGTCAGTCAAGTACCTCCCATAGTGACAATATTGGACAGAGTAGAAACAACTCCGTAGTAGAACAGTGTCTGAGGTTATTAATGTTTAAGGAAGCAGTTAGACTGTGTTACTAGTGGTTTCTTTCTTGTCTTATTATTATTTGCATATTTATACTTATATGTTCTGTGATGTCTTTTATAAAGGTGACCACTGTGCCATTTGGTGCATACAAACCCACTGCTACCAAGTTGCTTCCAACTCTTTTATGTGATCCTACATAGGGTTTCCAAGGCTGTGTAAGCATTTTTAGGAGCAGTATTATCTTTCTCCCATTCAGGGGCTGGTAGGTTTAAACTGCTGACCCTGCAGTCAGCAGTCCAACACGTACCTGACAGTGCAACCAGGGCATCAGTTATTGTAGTTAAAAATTCAGAAACAAGATTTGCAGACTCTTACATACCCGTGGATCGTGAAGATATCACAGGACCAGCAACACTGCCCTTCTGTTAGAAGCAAGATTGTCATAAGTTGGCGTTTACTCCACAACAACTACGTGACATAGAGCAGTTCTAATAGTTACCTTCCACATTTTGGGATAAAATATTCATTATTGCATTACTTGACTTTCCAACCTACAGTCTTCTCTGTTCTCTTTTGATACAACGACCTCAAGTGTCGGAAAACTGTTCAGTTGATAGCTCATTGAGATTTGCGGACAAATACTGATGCCTGAAATTCTCAAATTAAAGACAGGAGCCTTGATTTCAAGATGCATTAAAGAATACACATGACACTAAAAAATGGCTAAAATATAAAAGCTACAAAATATTTCAAAATCCTTTTTAGAACTCAAACACCAAAACCTTAAAGCAATGTCTAAGAAAATTCCTTCGTGGTATGGGTCAGAAAATCCAAACAGCTTTATTAAACTGTAACATGCTGATAAATAATTCTGGATTCACGAATTTTCAGCATAAATTGCTGACTTAAGAGCATCAAATAAATAAGAAGGAATGAATAGGCTAGACCAGGCAATTTGAGACTAACAATATTTGATCATGTTGATTTTGAAAAACATTGGAAAACAGTACAAATATTTGCTTTGTCAAAGTAAACTGATTTTTTCCAAAGTCAAATGTAAACAATGACTAGTTTCACATCACTGGCCCTTTACAGTGAGTGTCTTTGTAATTTATTCCTTTTTACCTCAATAAATTTAACAACCACAAAACATTACTCTTTCTCCAACAAGTCATGTTCTTCCATTTGTCTATCCCTCTCCATATTTTGCACACACTGTTTATGTGCTCTCACCATAATGAGAAGCAAAAAGCTTTTCCGTGACTTATTTTTTTTTCCCACAACATTAACCTAGGCCAGGCAGTCTTTAAAAAACCATAGAGAAGACTGCAAAGGTCGTGTGGTATCAAGCTAACTTAGCCATCTTCATAAGGATACCAGGAAAATGTCTGTCCACCAGAGAGAAAGATGTAGTCTTATTTCTTATGTAGAATCCATAAATAAAATAAAGCCAGCAATCAAGAAAGCTGGGTAAGTATAACCCCCAAAAAATAATTATAAAAGAACTGCTTCAGTTATAAGTTCAGATGTTCTTTTTCATCAAAGCACTGTCACGACAGCAGCTAGCTGTCATAATAAAAGCGGATGGGTTGCTACAGTGGTTACAATAAGGAACTCAGACACAGCGGCAATTGTCAGGATGGTGTACAGTTGGGCTGTTTTTTTCCCGTTGGACACAGGGTCGTCACAAATTGAGACTGATTCACACGCACCCAGCAACAAGCAATAATTTTTAAAAAGCGTGTCTTTTATATATCATTAAAAATTGTTTAGGTGCTATCTCAAATAATCCTTGTAATATGTAAGTGAACAGGCAAAATAGAAATCGTATGACACTTGAAATGCAGGTGCTCTGATAGCAAAAACCTTGTCACATAACCTTCATCACCGCTTTCTTTATCCCCTGCTCTCAGAATATTGCCTAGCGTGGGGTGGGTGCTGAATACACATTTGCTAAATAGAATAATAAACAAATTGGCTGTGCAACTAAGTATAGTACGCTTTTTTTGTATGTGTTATACTCTACAAATGGGGGAAATCTATTTTTATTAATGAATTAAAAGAGAGAGAGAGAAGTAATCCACTTTCCCTACCCATTGGGTGGAAGTAGAGTGATTTTAAGAGAAGGAAAATTTAAATTGAAACCGATTTCAAGCTAGTTTCGAACATTTGAAATGAAAAGAAAAAGACAGACAAATGAAAACAACACTTTTTTTTTTAACATCATTCCTTTTTACAAATACAGAAACTGAGGCAAGTTGAGAGGTTACCCCAGTATTTCACAATTGCTAAGTGGGAAAACTGAGACTTGGGTTCATTTGTCCTGGGCATACAGTCTTACAATGTCTATTTCATTATACCACATTTCCCGCACCTGTCCAGTAATTAGAAAGCAATTGAAGAAGAAAAAGCAAAACCTTACATTGTCTTCCAGATGATTTTCACTCATCAAGACTTTCTGGAGGGTTTCTGAGACTGCATCTTTAGGGGTCTAGCAACTCATCTTTCTCCCACCCCCCAAGAGTCCTCAAATCAAATTCTTCTGTCTACTTCTTAGAGCACATTTATTTACCTACCAAAATGTAGTGATGGTATAGGCCAGTACAGTGTCAATATGTTCGTATCCCATTTTACTACTGCTATTTTCAGTGTAGAAAGGTACTTGGTATTGAGGTTTATGACTGTACTACGTCTTTATGACTGTGTATCTTCACTATGTCTTCACATCAGTAGGAGTCCATGTTAAATAATAAATCACTTTCTCATGTTGCTTAGGTGCCTCCAGAGAATTGTGGAGGGTCACATGTGCTAAATTATTCATCCTAGTATGGTTTACCTTGGAGAAAAGCAAGAGATTTCCTTAATGGTGTAGCTAAGAGTAGTGCTTAGTCATTAAGCTTGTTTTTGTCTTTTAACTTACCTATACAACACACAAATTTGATGGGTTAGGACACAAAGAGCTATAATGGTACTTCCCTAGAAGCTTATTTTTAGGTTCAAAAGTTAAAAATGCTGCCCAAAACTAACTGATAAAAGAAGTATCACTAATTTAAGCTGGATAAGTAGTTTCTTAGAGATATGCATGTAGGTTATGCTATTATTTTGATCTTAATGATATGGAAACCAAGTAAGCACAAATTAATTACAATAGAAATATATATTAACAAATGAGAAATTAAAAAATAATTTTATTATGTGTCAGTTCTTACATTTAAAGAACAATTTATTAAATAATGTTATTAGCCACTTGAAAATTCCTGAGAAGTTTTGAAATACAACTCATCTAAGTCAAAGGTACCTCTGAAAACAATGACTAATAACCATTAAATTCGATAAGTACATAAAATATAAAACAAGCAAGGAGAAAGCCAAATATCAAACTAGATGTGATGACATGAATTCTGACTCTTGGTGACCTTGTGAGTGGCAGAGTTACTGGCCATTTTGTTGGAAGTAGATCACCTGACTTTTCTTTCACAAGCCCTCTGGTTAGAATCAGAAGTGCCAACTTTTCTGTAAGTAGTCAAGTATTTAGCTGCCTGCACCACCCCCATGGGAACTCTACATATTATATTAGATAGGTACTAATTATATAATATTAGGTGAGGGGCTTCAGAAAGTTCAGGGGCAAAGTAATTAAAGGATAATAGAATTTTCCACAACTTTTTGAAGACCTCACATATATAGGCAAAGAGAAGAATCCAAAAACAATTTGGCATGTGTATAAATACACATATTATCATAAGTTTGACATAGCAGTTTTTCCCCAAATGTTATAATGCAATATTACCCAGAAGGATATTAGAGGACCAAAATAAAAAAAACCTAAACCCACTGTCATTGAATCGATTCTGCCTCATAGTGACCTTTATAGGGTCTCTGAAGCTGTAACCTTTAAGGGAGCCTACAGAGTCACCTTTCTCACACAGATAAGCTGGTGGGTTTGAACTCCCCTCTTGGCAGTTAGTCGGCCAAGGCACATTAGACAGCACCATCAAGGCTCCTTGAATATGGCAATACAAGCAACTCCTAAGTGTTAGCATTCTATAAGCATTGTTAGCAACAAAGTCAATGTTTCCCTTGTGATTTTTTTGTTTGGCTGGTTTTTCTTTCTATTTTTCTTTTTAAAAAAAATTTAGATGTCATCTACTGTCAACTCACCTTGACTTTAATAAGCCCAACCAGCAAGAATGTTCCTGAGAAGCAAGGATGGGGAGACTTCATCCCAGAAACTTTGGGCATGGTGCCCAAAGAGACAAGGCCCTACAGGAGGACATCATGCCTGGAACAGCAGAAGGGCAGCATAGAGGAAGACCCTCAATCAGAAGGGTCGACATAGTGACTGCAGCGATCGGATCAAACCTAAGAATTGTGAGAATGGCGCAGGTCCAGGCAGTGTCTCACTGTGTTGCCTATGGCGTCCAAACCGACTTGATGGCCCCTGACAACCACCACCACCTCCCTGAAGTTAGATAATGTATAACTGGAATTTTGTGGCATTATCAGACTGGCATCACCACTGACCTTTGTGACTATTTAAAGAGAAGGCAAAGTGAAACACTACCGGGTTTCTAGTTCATACATGAGTTTATTACCAACAAAACATGTTTAAATGTATCTCTGTCTTGGCTGCCAATAAGTTCTCTCAGTAATACTCTTGCCTCCGTCTTGTGAAGATGCCTTCAAAAAATAAGGATTCTTTCAGTGCCATTGCAGGGAAAATGCAGGGCGAGGTCAGGGCGAGTAACAATATTTTGACAAAGCTCAAGTGGATACCTTCCCACAGCCTTATAGTTTTGTAACAGTTTTATGAGACTACTGCCCCACATAAAACAACAGATTTATATTGACCAAGTGTTTAAAGACGGTCAGAAATAATTCCAACATGAACAGTCAACTCAGATTATAGATACTGTTATTTGGGAATGCCAAAAGGGTAACCTTGATAGATTTCCTCAAAGGACATAGGAAAATCATAGGGGCCAATTAAGAAAAAAATCTGTATTTTCTTTGGGGGTGAGGGGTTGTTTTGGTCTATAATTTTAATAAATAATTTTATTGGAGGCTCTTACAGCCCTTATAACTATCCATACATTAGTTGTACCAAGCACATTTGTACATGTGTTATCATCATTATTTTCAAAACATTTTCTTTCTACTTGAGCCCTTAGTATCAGGGCTCAAGGTATCCCCCTCCCTTCCCCACCCTCCCACCCTCATGAACCCTTAATAAATGCTTCCCTTCACCCACATTTTTGTTGCTGATGGCCCTAGGGGGAGGCAAGGTGCCCCTTTCTCCCCCTTCTCTCCCCATATTCCCCATGCCCTCATGGTAGCATTACTCCCATTATCATTCCTGAGGGAGTCATCTGTCCTGGATCCCGTCTGTCTGGAGCTCTTACCTATGCAAGTGTACGTGCTAGCTAGATTTTGCAAAGTAGAACAGGAGTTATGATAGTGTGTGTGTGGGGGGGGCGGGGAGCATTAAAGAATTAGAGGAATGTTGTGTGTTTCCTCTGTGCTATACTGCACCCCGGCTGGCTCATCCCTTCCTTGTGACCCCTCTGTGTGGGGCTGTCTAATTGTATAAAGCAGGGTCTTGGTCTCTACTTTTCACCCCTTGTTCACATCAATACGATAGTTTGGGCTTCTTGACCATATTATCAGGCGAGGTCAGGTATGCCTGATACCTGATCCTGCCAACACCTCGTGGTTCACAAGGAAGGTTGAAGAGAAATGAAAACTGCATCGGTAAGTAAAAAGGCCGGGGAAGTTGCACCAAGGAATCCTTTCCATCTTGAAAATGCACCTATTCATTCTTCAACAGTAACAAGGGTTGCTTACTAATACTGGGTTAGGAAAATTTACCTTTGTCCAATCTATGGCCTTGATTTTTTTTTAATCCCAAAATTGAAAGAAAGGTACAAAGGAACACAGTTTGAGTTCCTCAGTGATGCCAAAATTACTATTTTGATGTGACATAAATCAAAGAGCAAGAAAGGTTGTTGTTGTTGTTGTTGTTGTTGTTATCAAGTCAGTTTCAACTCATAGAGAGCCTTCGTACAAGAGAATGAAACAAGGCCCTTCCTATTTTTGCTGTCCCTCTACTTTACCAATGATGTTGACCTATTCCAGGGACTGACCTCTCCTGATAATAAGTTCAAGTATATAAGAAGTCTCCCCATCCTTGCATGTAAAAGCATTGTGGTCGTACTTGCTCCACAATAAATTTGTTGGTTCTTTTGACAACTCTTGGTACTTTCAGCAATCTTCACCAGCACAATACAAATCCAATAATTCAGTTTTCCTTATTCAGTGTCTAACCTTCACATGCAAATGAGGTAATGGAAAATACTGCGACTTGGGCCATATGCACCTTGATGCTCACACGTCAAATATCTTCCTAGCTGTTCAACATTTTAAAGAGGTCAAGCACAGCAGATTTACCCGAAGCAACGCCTCCTTTTATCTCTTGACTACTGTCTCCCTCATGAGCACTGATTGTGGATCCAAGCAAGACAAACTTCTTGGCAATTTCAATCTTTTCTTCACTAATCATGGTATTATCTACTGGACCTGTTGTAAACATACTGGTCTTCTTTACACAGGGTTGTGACCTATAATGAAGGTGGCAATCCTTGATCTCATCACTTTTAGTAAACAAGGCTGTTTCATCTGCATAGTTCAGGCTGGTTAATAAGCCTTCCTGACATCCTGATGCTGTATTCTTCATCCCATCATCTAGCTTCTCTGATTATATGTTCAGTATACAGATTGAATAGGTATGGTGAGAAATACAACCATGAAGCACACCTTTCCTGATTTTAAACCATGCAGTATTTCTTCTGTTATCACAAGTGGCTCTTGACCCATGCACAAGCTCCCATCTTTCTCAAGAGTAGGAGTCAGAGAGATGTAAACACCAGCTCTGTAAGTTTACAGAGCTAAATGATGTATATGTAAAGAAATAATAGTGACACGTTTTAATATGCTTATTTAACAAAGGCTTTTAGAATTTTGCAGCAAGACATTTTTACTTATCCACTTATTCCACTGTACAATATAGTGATATATAAAGTCAACTGTGCTTTGGATTTCCAAGACATTTTTACTTATCCACTTATTCCACTGTACAATATAGTGATATATAAAGTCAACTGTGCTTTGGATTTCAACGTGAACTCACTTTTCAGGAACTGCATTATTGAAAACAAAAATAAAACAAAAAATCACTGCCACTCAGTCAATTCCAACTCACAGTGACCCTACAGGACCGGACAGAAGCAACTGCCCCTGTGGGTTCTCTGGGGGGGACTGCAACTCGGGATGAGAAAAGAAAGCCTGGTCTTTCTCACATGAAGACAAAGATATCTTACAAGCATGCTCAAACTAGCACAGGTCCTCATTAGATAACATGCACTTCTTGGTTGTTTTAAAGGCTGAGCACTTTGGAAGACAAAAAAATAAAAATAAGGTTCATTTATTAATTAAATCAGCATTATTTAATGACTACTGACTCTTGCCCTGTGAGAATCAAAGACATATTCAGAAATTACAATGTGGTAAACACAAAATAATACGGTACAATTGAATACATTGAAATCGCTATGTTAAGTGCTAGTAATAAGACTAAGATAATTAAGAAAGGCTTTCCTTAGTAGGTCATCATTCCATCAGCTAATAACATTCTAATTGCAAGAATTTCACAAAGGCAAAAGGCATGTATTAAGTATTTTCAGTAAAAGATTATATTGGAAGATTAATGAGGTAATTTAGAGAAGACAGTAAGCCTAACTGACTGATTGATTTTACATTCAACTTTATATTCATTCGATAAGGAGCATACTCTAGGTAACATTATCAATATTTGGACAGTAGAAGACTGATAGAACGAAAATGTGAGTTTATTAAGATCTTCCCCCTCAAACTTGTATGGGCAGACTACAAAACTCGAGAGAAAAAAAGCCAGCAAATTGTGAGGCAGCTCAGGGTTAAAGCAATGAGTCTGTGTGTCCATGGAATGGACGATCTCATGTAGGCCAGGTGATGGGTTAGGTTGTTATGGAATGCTGTTGTTGTTGAATGCCCTTGTGCGAATTCCAATGATGGTGATGTTATAGGGCAGAGAAATGATTAAGGGTTACTAAGGCTGTGAGCTCTGCAGGAACAGAGAGCTCCATCTTTTCTCCGAAGGAGCAGCTGGTAGATTCCAAACGCTCAGCTTTTGGTTGGCACCACCAGGGTGACTGGAGCTCTTTGGAAGAATCAAGAATTGGAAAAGCAAGACAAATTTGGAGGTCCGGAAGTCCAGAGGTCCCAAGTACACGGCAGATCAAGAAAATGAAAAGTTCTACAGCACTGATTTAAATGTTACACATAATAGTTGCTTCCAATTGTTTTAGAACCGTTTATGAATTAGATGTCCCAAAGTTAGTGAACACGCCTTTGAGTTAAATTTCACATTATGGAGAAATAAAATTCAGTTACAAAATTTAAAATCAGTTCACAATCATTGACATCTGCACTTATCTACTTTTGATGGAAGATCTCTGATACTATAATTCTGAAGTAGGGAACCCATACAGGAGAGCAGGAGTTGCAAGGATTTAAATACAAATCTTGATGTAGACACAGTAAAACTGTAATTACTTTTTCATAGTCTACTTACTCTCTCTTAAGACACTTGCCTCTAACTGGAGGAAATTCAACTCAGGCTAGAAGACTCATGTGGTCCTTCTTAAGTGGTAATTTAAATTTGGTCATAAATTGCAACAGGCCAGTAGCACATCAAAGTCACCAACTGTTGTCTCACACTGAACTTTACCTTTGTTCTAATGAAATAGGCCTCAAGCGACAGCGTAATGAAAAGCAGTAGAGGTGGGGTGAGGAATCAACCAAGCATTTAAATTTCTTGATGTATGTATGAATCGTGATGGGAGTTGTACGAGCCCCAATAAAATGATTCATTTTAAAAAGGGGGGAGGGGGAGAGAGGAGCTTACACCAAGGCCTCAAGTGGAAAATATATGGAAATGAATATGGCAACATATGTACAAATATGCTTGATACAAATGATGTATTGAATGTTATAAGAGCTGTATGAGCCCCCCAATAAAATCATTGGG
>PVJH01020756.1:0-40150 GCA_004026705.1 Nesogale talazaci | reverse complement strand
TCAGAAGGGACGCCAAATAGGCCTGTCCTTTACTGAGCTCAGAGCTGGAGACAGGGGGAGGGCAGTTTCTCCTGGAAGCAACTCCTCCCCCACCCCCTGTGGGCCTAACTGCCCCCCCCCCCATTGCACGTGACAGGGAGTCTATCTGATTACGAAAAGCATATTGGGAAATCTTCTCTGGGCAGCCCATTTGGGATTATTTATTTCGGGTCAGTGCAGTATGGGGGCAGGTCATCTCTGGAGAAACCAGAAGGGGGTGGCCCCACAAAGAACTTCCCATGTGCCCAGGCATCTCTGCAAGTCACCCAGCTCCGGGGGCGCAGGCTCTGGGGGCTGCTGGGCCTCTAGACTCTGGATGAACCCTCAGAAACATGGGGTTGGGCGCTGGACATCTAGGTCCCTCCCTTCTCTGGGAGCCGCCTCTCAGCAAACCCTGAAGCTGGAGAACTTCCCATCCTCGTTCCTACCCCATGCTGGGCTGGACATCTCCCAGAGGTCCATTGTAGACTGACCACTACCACCAGGTCATAGCAACGCCCAGGACTGAGTCTGCACTCTGAGCCTCTGCCCCTCAGCCCCCAGGCTTAACGGCACAAAATCTGTTCTACAGGGGGTTTCTCAGCACTGCGTACTTTATGGTTACAGATCACCAGGCCTTTCTTCTGTGGTGCCGCCTTGATCAGCTCACCTTTAGTTTTGTGGTGTATGCCCCTGCAACCAAGGAAAGTGAAGTTCAGGCAGAGATGTTAAGGGTCCCCCTTCCTAAGCTCACTTCCAAGGCACCGCAGCGCTGTAGGGCAGGCGAGGGCTGTGTGTGTGTGTGTGTGTGTGTGTGTACTGGGCGGGAGTTTGCAGGGCCAGCGCCGGGCCTCTCTGGAGCGGGTGCGGAGTGGCAGAGCCAGACTGGAGAAACATGGGTCCCCTAGCCAGTCTGTGTGGCCCAGGGGCGGAGGCGCACGCAGAGGCAGCGTGGAGGCAAAGAGGCACCCAGGTTCCCAGGTGGAGGGGCTTTGAAGCAGGGAAATAAAAGTCACCCATATCCAGAGAAAAGGGGTCTCCCCCGTGCGGGGTCTCCCCCCCCCCCCCGCGGGATCTCCCAGGGGTTTGAAGCTTGGAGCAGGAGGAGGTGCTTTTAAGACAGACAAGTCCCCCTCCCTCGTCCTAGCCTGGCCCCAAGCACCGAGCCTGAGGCGACTTCTCCAGCATAGTAATGGACTACTGCAGGGACTCCAGGGTCGCTTGTGGTTTGGTGTCTGTTTACGGGTCTGTTGAATGCTGCTTCCTCGTTAACAGGTTCCCCTTTTAAGGATGCCTCCCTTCCGTCAAGTTTTGGGGGCACTGGGCACTTAGCCTGCTGGGGCTGGGGCAGGAGACCCTGTCATCCGTGGAGTAAATGTGCCTAGGAGCCCCGATGGTGGTGGTGGTTTCCCTTTGGGGCGGGCTGCGGGCCGTGCAGGAGGAAGATGGGGCTTCCTACCCCCAGAGGAGTTAGGGCGTCTGGGAAACCCACAGGGGCAGTCCCGTGAACCGGTGGGATGGCAGGGAGCGCTCTCTCTTCTTTTGTTTCGGAATCCCCACAATCACTGGAGCCAGGGAAGAGCCCTCTTCCCGGTTTACTGCTCAGGCAGGGGAATCCATCCATTGTCACGGCGGCGCTCTGGTGGATCAGTGGCTGAAGCACTGCGTAGAGGGTGGGGCAGCTCTGCTCCGGCCCACAGGTGGGCTAGGAGCCCGAGCGGCCAGAGGGCAGCGGGCTTGGGGTGGGTTTGAGTGTGTAGCCAGCGATTGCTCTTAGGATCTGCTCACAGCTTCGCTCTCTGGCCCCAGGAAAGTGTGTGCTATTTTGCATTCTGTATGGGAGCTCCTGGGACTCCCAGAAGATCCTTCTAGGATAAAAGTCAAATCCCCCCCCACCTCCATCACTCACTTCTGTTTCCAGTCATTGGTGAGATTGGAGCTGAGGGTGGAAGGGCTCAGGGTCAGGGGGAGAAAGGGTACAGTCCACGGGCTGTCCCCAGCATGGGAGCCCTGGGCGCAGGGGAGCAGAGCGCAAGAGATGCAGGAGAGGGAACTGGATGAGATGGGTAGTCAGGTGGGGTGGGGGGAAGTGTGAGGATGGGGGAGGGGGACAGCTGGAAGAATGACCAAAAGAAAATGGTTTTGGGCCCACCCACTTGGAAAGCGCAGGAAGCTATGTCCAAGTGACCCGTCCTGCGTCGCCGCTGGCTGTACCCAAAGGCTCTGGTCATCTCAGCAGGGTCCAGTCCAGCACCAGCGCCCTCGGAGGCTCCCACTGCCTCTCCTTCTCCAGCTCTGGGGTCAGGTTGCATGACTCTGCGCACAATTGCACGGACTTGTTCATCAGAGCAATTTCGTTGTTTTTAGTTTGGGAGACAGACTCTGGTGGCCTGGTTACCAGCGCTCCTGGGATTTGTTTCTAAAATTTCACAATCACCTTACTGCCCTTCCAGGCTATAAAGTCAAGGTTGTTGGGCACCATCCATCAGTTCAGACGCACAACCACCACCGTGGCAGATAGAACTGACCCAGAGGTGGGGAGGGTCATTTTTAGGGGAATGGGTTGTCAGGCCTTTCTCTCTTGGCCCCCCTCTTACACACACACCACAATGAGAATGAGAAAAAACCTGCCTGCACATTGCTGGTGGGACTCAGAATCCCGTGGGGGCATGATCATTTACATGGACAAACTTGGAGCAAAATCTCGATAAAATACCTCTTTCCAAAGGCGGACAAGTAGCTAGGAGAGAAGGATTCTGAAAAAAAGCCAGAACTATCTGGTGCAGGCCCCTGCCGTAGCTAGCAGGGGTGCAGCGGCAAAAACCCAAAACAAATGCAGAATCCACAGACTGTCCCCAAGCCATTTGGGAGGCATTGGGAGAGTCAGACAGCTGCTACAGTGGTACTTCTCTCCAGAGCCCGTCAGGGTTCCTCTCCGAAGAGCAGATCGGGCACTTCACCAACCAGCCACTGCCCTTCTCCCCCCCAAGGAAAAATAACACCTCCCCACCCACCCAAGGCACAGGACTGTCAGACCTCAGACACTCTTGTTAACGGAGGCTTTGGAACAAAACAAAAGCAAAACAGCACTAGGGTGAGTATAGAAAAGAGGAAGAGAGGGAGAGGGAGAGAGAGAGATAGGGAGAGCGAAGTGGTTTGAGAGTCTGGGGTCTGAGGACCAAGCAGGGGCCAGGACATCAGTAAGAGGTTTGCTTGGCAAGCCAGGTTCTGGTTCTGGGGAGCAAAGCTAAGACCATCGCCCGGCATGTGGATAGACACCCAAGGGCCTTCGTTTTGGGGCAATTCCTAGGGCGCCTTTGTTTTCGGAGTTTGGTTAAATTCTAATTTTCCAACGAGCTCAAAGAAGAGTGCCCTCGTCCCAGTTCTGTAGATACTTCCCTTCCGCCAATATGTACCAATTAATTTTATGGGTAAGTAGAAAAGTGGCTAGACGCTTCGAAATCAAAGGCAGCGTTGGGTTAGGGCGCCAGTTCTACCTCCGTCACCACGGCAATTTAACTTTGTTATTACACATTATCTGAGGGATAGCGGAGGGACACGGCAAAAAGTGTTTCTTTCTTGTTTCCCCCTTTGACCAATTCACCGGGTTAGAATCTTAAAAAAAAAAAATCCATGCATTTAAAAGCTGACGTTTGAAAACATCCTACGATCGAACCTAAACTTCTTCATGGCCTAAGAGTCGTACTAATTGACCAAGCGGGAAAATGTAGGGAAGAGACACGCTGAGTTCGGAGACTTAGGGACCTGGCCGGTTTGAGGAACTGCGTCGCACATTTCCTGAGCTCCGCAGGCGCTGCTAACCCGGTGCTCAGGACCCCCGCCAAGGTTGATTGCGCCTCCAGGAGAAAGCAGCGAGCGGCTGTGCGCGCTCCAATTTAGGTAAAAGATGGAGCGGGTCTTTGCTGGAGGTGCGCGCAGCGTGGAGACCTACACTAACCTTCTGTTCTTCAGCCGTCTCGTCTTTTATCTTCTCTGGTTGACACGCCGCTGCGAAGAATTTGCCTAAGCTGTTTTTTTTTTTTTTTTTTTGGTTCACTAGCTACCCGGCGACGTCTCCCTCCGCTCCCGGCGTGTTGCGCCCTGGAGTTGGGCGCCGGGACCCCGCTGCAGCGAAGGCGGCACCGGCGGACTCTGGCGGAGCCGCGGGGAGGAGCGCAGGGATGCAGGAGGCGGAGGCGTTCGCCCGGCGGGCCTCGGCCAATCAGAGCGCACACCGTCTGCCAGCCGGCCAATCAGCGTATCGGAGCAGAGACCCGAGCGGATAATACTCGCCAGGGGAGCGGAGGCTGGGACTGTGGCGAGGGGCGCGGCACGGCGCGCGGACTGGGACGGCGCCGCCCGCTCGGGAACCCTCGCTTCCAGGCAGCCTGGGGCGGCCGACACCTCTGGCCACCCCGGGTCCGGAGAATCCCAAAGCGGCTCCCAGGAGGTGAAGCGTCCCCGTGGCTTAAGACCGCTCTGAGTTTTGCGGGGTCCAGGATGTGCAGGCGAGGCGGCTGAAGGCTCATCTTTGCAGGCCGTCTCCCCTAGTCCGTGGCCTCGGGCCTCCAGCTGTCAGGTCGGAACCCTTCCCGAGTGTAGGTGAGTGCGGTGGCGGCTCTGCGGGCTTGGGGGTGGGTGGGTAGAGGAGGTGGATCGCAGGTCCTCAACTTGTCTCCCGCGGTGTTTTCGGGACAATTTGCTCTACAGATGCAAACCCGGGGTGCACACTGGCTGCGCGCCGCCGCTCTGGGCGCCGCGGCCCGTCGTGACTCAATGACAGGAGGATAATGTTGGTTCAGCTGATTGGGGTGGGGGTAGTTGCAGGGGTGAAAGCCTCCCTCAGCCCAGTTCCAGGGCCAACAGAGGCGTCTACTCGTTCACGCCATTTCCAGCTAGGTTTGAGGGACAAGTGGCTAGTGCAGGGGCCCAGGCCGTTTTAGTTGGACTTAGACTTCAGGGTGTGTGCAATTCGTTAGCTACCCAGGGGCTGGTGCAGAAAGCGTGCGTAATGAGTCGGGGCGGCGGTTCATGGAAGAAAAACCGGGTTGGGTTGGAGATCCCCGCAGCCACATGGGTTTGAATGTGGGTGACCGGTGGAAGGCGAGGATGCCCCCGCGGTCTAGGCCAGTGCGTCGGACCGAGAATCAGACGCGGCTCTCATAACAGCCCCGGATCTGTATGTCTCTGCAGCGCAGACCGACCGCGGAGGCAGGGAGCTATGGCGGAGCCGCAGGCGGGCCTGGCGCCCGGGGACTGGGAGGTGGACGTGGAGAGCCTGGAGCTGGAGGAGGCCGGCCGCGGGACGCCACCGCCAGCCGCCGGGGACGGTGAGGAGGAGGACGATGAGGACGACGACGACGACGATGGCGACGCGGAGGAGGAAGGCGATGGCGAGGCGGCGGGAGCGGGCCCCGGGGCGCCGCGCGGGCCGGAGCCGGCGGGGCCCAGGCCACTGTCGGCGCCGCAGGCCCCGCGCATCGCGGCCGGACCCCCGGAGCGTTGCGCCCCCGCAGAGCCGCGCAAGCTGAGCCGCACGCCCAAGTGCGCGCGCTGCCGCAACCACGGCGTCGTATCCTGTCTCAAGGGCCACAAGCGCTTCTGCCGCTGGCGGGACTGCCAGTGCGCCAACTGCCTGCTGGTGGTGGAGCGGCAGCGCGTCATGGCCGCCCAGGTGGCGCTCCGGAGGCAGCAGGCCACTGAGGTGTGTACCGCCGACCCACCGGGCGCGGGCGATCCGCCGAGGGTCGGAACCGAGGGACTTCCATTGCGCTGTTGCTGCCCAGCCCGCCTCGTAAGGGTAGCGAAGACGACGGTGCTTTGACCGGTGTGGGTCCTTAGGGCGGGCGGGAGAGAGCAAAGCAGCCTGGCCACCTGCAGAAAGGACTTGGCATTGGTGAAGCCTGGGGCGTGGGTAGGCCTGTCAGAGAAGCCAGGGACCCTCGCTCTATTCCAGCCCTTTCTATGGAAACGTTTACTTTAGTGTCCTTGTTGGGGTACAGTGGAGGAACGGGAGCGGATATACTGCTGCCTCAGCGGGGCCCACTGAGCAAAGGAGTCGGACAGCTCAGAGCGCGGGGTGCATCCATAGAGACAAACAGAGGCGTGAGAAAGATGCCCTTTTCAGTCCCTGTGAGTGGCCCGAGGACCCAGGCACCGGTGTCTACACCTTGTAGGGCGCCAGCTGGGGAGAGAGTCCGGCTTCTTGCAGAGGGCAGGGACGCATGTTCCCAGCGGGGAGAGCTCAAGAGGGAGGTTTCTCTGGGGTCTCTCAGGTATTGGGGCAATTGGTGAGTTTGCTTTTTACTAGAGAGCAGTGCCTGTGCATGTGTGTGCTTGCATCCATATCTCAGCCTCATAAAGTCAGCAACCTCAAAGGAAAATTCCATGAAGATCGTGAGAGTGCTCACCCAGGCGGCTAGGTCATCTGGGTCTCCTTCTGCCAGTGACAGGACAAGATGGGGGGGGTGGTGGTCACAAATCTCATTGTGATAGTCAGGGCAGGGGCATCTGCTGGCCCTTTGCCCTCAGCAGACAGAGGGTTTTCTGGAGCGGGGCAGGGGCAAGGCTGAGAGATGGAAACCCTCATGTTTCCCTCATGCAGCTTCCCTTATTTAATCTTCATCTGCCTGCCCCATTTCGGGGACCTTGCATTCCACTGCTGGTCCCTTGGCCAAACCTCCACTGTGGACTCACCCCTACGTGTCTGGCCCCTACATTCCTGACTGGAAGTCCTCTGTCTCAAGAGGAATGAAGTCACCACAGAGAAACCGGGGGAGCCAGGCCATGTCCCTGTTCACGTAGGTGCAGCTGTGCCTCCTGCTTCTCACTACTATTGTCTTTTCTGTTGGAACACTTTGGTTTCTATGGGGACGGTGGTCCTGTAGCATCCGTTTTGGAATCATTGTTTTGGGGTGGAAACAGGAACCCGTCCAGACTGGGGTGCTCCCCGGATGGTTTGCCTGACACCCCCTTCTTTCCTTCTGGCTGCCTGTCCTGCCCTGCAGGTGCTATTGATCTGGTCTCTGTGTTTACAGGACAAGAAGGGACTCTCCGGGAAGCAGACGAACTTTGAGCGCAAGGCTGTGTACCAGAGGCAAGTCAGGACACCCAGTTTGCTGGCCAAAAGCATCCTTGAAGGTAAGGACGCTCTGCAAATGGAACTTTTTCCCTTTTAAGGGAGAGCCCAGAGCCACTTGATGTTCAGACCACAGGATGGCATGCTAATCAGCCTGCCAGCATGCTTCCAGAAGGCAGCCCAACAAATTATATTTTTTTTGGGGGGGGGGCATCACTGCTCTCTGGTGGTGGTAGTAGGAGGCCCAACCCCATTGCTGGAATTGTACCTCCGTCCCAGTGGGTCGCAGTCCCACGCACAACCACTTTGCCACCGGGGCTCAGCCCCAAATAACCCTTTTAATTAGCGAATTCTCTAGGAAAGAAACCAGAGCCTGGAGAGAGGGGGGAATCTCACTCCCTGTGAAGGGTTTGCCACCACCAGCTGAGGCTTTCTGACCACGCCCTCTGCCTCCTCGCTAAGGGGGCACCACCCAGTGCCTCAGTGTGTGAGAGGTTGGAGGGATAAAGAGCTATGGAGGGAGCAGATATTTTGGAAGGAAGTGAAAACAAAACCAAGTTTTTCTCAGTTGGTTATTGGGGTTAAAGAGAATCCGTTTCATGAAGAGTTTCAGCTTGGAGGAAAGAAGCCCTTGTACGTGCCGCCTCCATCTAGAGGCCCGCGCTTTTTCCTCGTCTGTTTTGCTTCCTTCTCTGCCTTTCTGGCTGCCGGCTAGGAGGCCACACTTCACTGGAGTCTGTGTGACCGCTGAGGTTGGAGAGACGGAAAAAAGGTTTAGGATCAGACAGGCAATGTCACTGTACTGGGGACTTCCTCCCACCCCCCACCAGACAGCCATGGTTCCTGACTACCCGCTTTCATCACAGAATCCTAGGTGGTCACCACACAGGAACCCTGGTGGGGTAGTGGCTATGGGTTGGGCTGAGAGCTGCACACTGGGCAGTTTGAAAGCCAGTAGCAGCTTCATGGGAGAAAGATCAGGCTGTGAGCAGTCCTGTAAGCAGTCTTGGAAACCCACGAGGTGGGGTGTGTGTGGGGGGTTGGTGGGGTGGTGGTGTTCGCTGTGAGTCTGTGTTGATCCCATGGCAGAGAGTTTAGTTTTGGTTTCAATACAGTGCTCTATGGCGAATGGCCACACCTTTCTTGTCCGATCGCATCGAAGGGTATAAGTGTCACCGTCAGCAGTGACTGAATACACGGGTAGGCCGTGGTTAGTCTTCCTCCTTGTCCTTTAGCTGCTAGTTTGTTCCCAAGCTCACTGTGGGGCCACAGACACCGCCATGTCCCGTGACATCACTGCTCAGGCCCCACGTCGTGAGACAGAGCCAGCCCCGGAGCGACAGAGTATGTGACCCAGACTTCGGGCGCATCACTGTCAATGACTGTTACTGACAGCGCAGACTGGTGCCCGCTGCAAGGTCCAGAAAAGGAAATTAGCAGAGAGTTTTGACTGTGGAGGTCCATGATGCACGCGGGCTGCATTTACTAAAAGTGCTTTTGTTGTTAGGACTCACTGTAGGGATGTTTTCATAATAATAGTAATAATAATACAATAAATCCTGCTGAGACACTGCAGCTCAATTTTATAGCCCATCATTTTGGTACTCCTGCTCAGACAGCGTCACCCCGGGTCTGTGCACACCTTTCTGCACCCTCCCCTCATGATGAAGGCACTGGAGTCCTGGAAGCCGAGCAGCGGCTGCCTGTGACCAGTGTGAAGTCTCTCACTCCTCGCAAATGGGTGCTGGGGGCTTGCCGTCATCGCTCTTAAAAGATTATGGTTGGTTTAATCGTCTCCATTTGGGCATGGGATATGTTTGCCGATCTGCTAAAGCCTCTGTGAACCAACCATCTCTCACCGTTTAAACGGAGAGGGACATCTAGCGTTTCTTCCAACCGCCGCTGCTTCGTGAAATTTGGATCGGCCATGTCAATTCCGATTTCTCAGAGTAAATCTTTTGCGTCCCGTTTCTTTCCTGGGGCATTTTGAACGGAGCCAGTTCTGGGCTGGTTTTTATGTTCATCTTCTTCTGTTCTCTCTCCAGTTCACCCAGCACCGTGCACTCCTAACCTGGGCGGTGTGGTTTCATGTACACCCCTAAAGAATTTGAATGCAAACTGGGTAAACAGATTTATAACCATAGGGACCACGCCGATCAATTGACAGGGTGCCAAAGCAATTTGAGAAGTGGCAGCACCAAGCCGCCTCATAAATTCACGTAAATAACTTCCTGGCCCCAAACTGCCCAGAGAAATGGAAACATTATTTTTCAAATTTTATTTTATTTGCAAATGAGCCTGAAGGATTTGCTGCTCCGTAAACACCAATGTCGCAATGGATCCTTCAAACAAATTTTTGACAGGGCCCAGCGCTTTGGAGATGATGAAATACTCAAAGTGTTTTCGGCTGCCAGGAATTCTCTTTATGTTACATCGAGCTTGGTGTGTGTGTGTGTGTGTGTGTGTGTGTGTGTGTGTGTGTGACTGCTCCTGTTCACCAAACACTCTAATGACTTGCTTGTTCAACCACGTTTGGAGCGACATTCTGAGCACCGAGGAAAGTTTTAGTGTAGTCACTGTCCATGCAGTAAGCAAGTCCTCTCCCTCCCTGAGCTTGCAGCTTTACTGTAGTGGAAGGAGCCCTGTGACACAGTGATTGTGCTTTGGACTGTTAACAGCAAGGTGAGCAGTTTGAAACCACCAGCCTCTCTGAGGGAGAAATGTGAGGCTTCCTACTCCCATCAAGAGTAATAGTCTGGGAAACCCACAGAGGCAGTTCTGCCCTGTCCTACAGAGCTGCTGGGAGTCAGCATCCACTCGAAGGCAGGGAATTATTATTATTATTATTATTATTATTATTATACTTGGGGCTCAGGGAGCTGGCTAGCTCCTTTACCACAGAAGGCATCCGCCTCGTTCACATTCTGCCTCCACCCCCTAAATTGTCTATGCTACTCTGTCTCTCTTTCCCCCCTCCTTCTCACTAACTGGCTCTAACTTTCATTCTTTCTCTCTCTCTCTTTCTCCCCCTAGTTCTCCTGGGATTATTCTACACCTGTAACAATGTATCCAATGCGCCATCTTTAGGAAATAAAAGGGACATCAGCCCTAGGTATAGAGATCTTTGTGAATCACGGGCAAAGAATGGCGGGGTTGTAATAAACCAGGGGCTGAAGTCAGATGAGCCACTTCGTCACTTACCCCCCCACAGGGGCAGGGGGGCAGGGGAGGGTCTCCTCAGGCAACACAGCCCCTCCTCAAAGCAAACACTGAACCGCAAGCACAACGTGGACCGGTAGCCCTCCTCAGTGGCCCTCAACGCTGTCCTCTGGGGTTCTGTGTCACGGTGCTGGCAACTGACAACAAATGAAGTCTTGCCCGATCCTATCCAATCGTCCCAACTCACAGGGAGACCTCTCTGCAGGGCTTGCTGGGGCTGTGCTCATGATGGAGGTAGATGGCCAGGCCTTTCTTCCTAGGTGCCCCGGGTGGGTGAGTAACCCAGCGCAGGGACCTCTGATGATGGGGCTCTCTGTCTCCTGCCTGATGATGTGACCCAGTGTCTGCCTCCCTTCCCTTTAGGCTACCGCCCCATCCCTGCAGAGACTTACCTGGGAGGGACCTCCCCACTGCCTCCCCCGGTGAGTGACAGGATGAGGAAACGCCGGGCCTTTGCCGATAAGGAGTTGGAGAACATTATGCTGGAGAGAGAGTACAAGGAGAGAGAAATGCTGGAAGCCTCCCAAGCTTCCTCCTTGTTCCTGCCCAGCCGCCTGGTGCACAGAGCCGAGTACAACTCTTACAAAAGTGGCTACAGCCCTACGCCCGGGGAACCGCCCGGCAAGGACTTCTGCAGCTTCTTGCCCGCCTGCCTCGACTTCACCATGCAGTATTCCG
Source organism: Nesogale talazaci (assembly GCA_004026705.1). Lineage (NCBI taxonomy): Eukaryota > Metazoa > Chordata > Mammalia > Afrosoricida > Tenrecidae > Nesogale > Nesogale talazaci. The sequence goes on along the minus strand of PVJH01020756.1, from coordinate 29,157 downwards.
GCTCTGGGAACGTGGAGTTTATTTCTTCCAACGTCAGCGTGGCCGCCACCTACAGACAGTACCCCGTGTCCTCTCGGTTCTTAGTTTGGCCCAAGTGTGGCCCCATTAGCGACGGCCTCCTCTATCAACAGTGCCTGCTGGATGCCACCACCACCCTGCAGCCCTTGAGACCGGGCTGGGACGCCAAGGGGGCTCGCCTGGCCCAGGCCCTCAGCCCAGAGCCCCAAAGGGAAGGCCCCCTGGCGCCACCCCTCACGCCCGAGCTCCTGCCGCTGCGCCACCAGGCAGCCGCCCCGGAGGGCTCCGCCTTCTCCCCACCCCGCCGGAATTTCTCCCCCCGGGAGGAGGCGGACTCGGGTCAGGCCTTCTCCAAGATCAGCAAAGAGAGCAGCAGGCAGCCCGGGCCCCTGAAAGCGCCCCCCCTTTCTTTCCACTCCTTGTTCCAGCAAACGGCCCCGCCAGGGCCCGAGCTGAACCCAGCCCCGGTCAAGGAGATCTTTGAAGAGGCCCCCAGCAAACACCGCGAGCCCCCCGGCCCGGGGGACCCCAAGTACATGTTTACAATCGACAGGTGCGCCTCAGACCTTTGCCTGGCCAAGCAGGTTGGAACGAAGCTGTCGGGGAGCGAGCCGCTGCCCTTCTCTGTGGAATCCATTCTCAAGAGACCCTCGTCCGCCATCGCGCACGTCTCCCAGTGAGGGGCTCCGACGGGGGGTGCTGGCCAACCACGCCTTCGTTGGCTTTTTTTTTTTTTTTTTTAAGCTAAGCTGTTTGTATAAAGAAATGTCTAATGTAAATGCCAATGATTTAAGGAAGAAAATTCTATCTATTCATCCGCATGGGCTTTTTTTGTGTGTGGCTCCTCCCCTAAATCTATTTAAGCGTGAAGATGGGGGACTGTGGAAGGCAGAAAAATAATAAAATTTATTTCCCCCCCAGGAGAAATAGAGCTGGCACTGCCGCCTCCAGGGCCGGCTGTGCGCGCGGAGGGCGGTCGCTGTTTCTGTCTGGGCCTGCCACCTGCGTCCCCACCTCGCACGGTGCCTGCCCGTCCGCCCGCGCGCATGCGTTTTCTTGGCTACGCTGCGTTGTGGTCAGGGGGCGCGTGAGGACGTTTGCGCCATGTCACCGCGCTTGACACGGACCGTCAGTGGCTTGAGTGGCGACCCCAGCACCTTTGTCCACTTTCACATTTTCCTGTTCTCCGTGATCAGGATGGTGGGTGATTTGAAGCGCTCTGCCTTGAGGGAGCCCGGGCGGGGTAGCTGAGGGAGGGTTAACTCCCAGGTCAGCAGTTCAAACCCACTGCCAGCTGCCCCGGGGGGGGGGGGGGGAGAGGCGTGGCAGTCTGCTTCTCTAGAGAGGTCTGGCCTGGGAGACCCTCTGCCCTGCAGGGCTGCTTGGTGTCAGGATGGATTCAGGGCAGTGGGCTTGAAATGGTTTTGAGCGGGTGGGTCCCTGGGAGCTGAAGTGGACCCCAGAAGGGCCAACAATAACACCAACACCAATAACCACATCACATGGCCAGGCTCAGGGAAGGGGCCCATCCCGGATGAAGGTGAGTGGAACATTTTGGAGAGAGTGGATTCAGCTTTGAGAGACGTTGGAGACCCAGCTTCAAGGAGCAGACTCATGGGCTGGTTTGCCTGCGAGCTGGACCCCCATTTCAAACCATTGGTCCATGTTGCATTGGTTGGAAGGGGAATGAAGTTTCCTAGGCCAGGCACGTGAACTCCTGGGGCCCCAGTTCTTCCTCTACTGGGAAAGACCCTGTGAGGCCCAGGCTCTCTTTCTACATGGAGCATTGACAGATTGGGGTCCTGGAGTGCTGGAAGTGCAGGTGCGCAGTTCGAATCCCCTCTTTGGCACCCCAGTAGAAAGGCTTGGTGACATTTCGCTCTAGGTGATAGCCTTGGGAAGCCCCATGGAACACAGCTTTTCTCAACACATGAGGGGTTCCCATGAGTCTGGGTGGGGTGACAAGGGTCAGGGGTCATAGTTGAAATCATGATGATGCACGGTACCCCCTCCTTGGCACTCCACCTGTGTTTGCTCACTCATTTCCTGAAGGCCGATGTCACCGGCAGGTCAGAGACAGCCCAGCCCCAACTCAGAGGGTCCTTGAGGCCCAGGCACTCACTGATGGGGGGTGGCTTCCCATTTTCACTGAGATCCAAGGTTTTCCACATGTCACCTTCTATGTAACAGCAGCAGCGACAACAATCACAGAGCATGCTTGTTCAAAGCACTCCCACGGAGGACTGCCGATGCCTGCTGGTGTTTATTCTGGATCCTTCCTCTCTCCTGTTTCATTTCTGACTTTAACCTACAGACACGGACTCTCCCAGAGGCTAGCAGTCTGGACCTTGGGTCTCAAGGGCTCTGTTCCCTCCAAAGCTTCCAGGCAGGGACCCTCAGGCACTTCTAGCTTCTGGGGGTCCTGGGTGCTGCTGGGGCCAGCAGGTGCAGCCTACAATCTCTACTCCCCCTGAGAGTGTTTGCACCAGCTCTCTTTCTTGATAAAGATCTTGGCCATCAGAATTGGGGTCCACCCTCATCCAGTGTAACCTCATCTTGCCTTACGTCTGGGCATCCCTGGAAGGGGGACGCGGTGCACACTGTGAACAGGCTCAGTTGTGAACAGAGAGGTGGCAAGTTTGAGATCACCCAGAAGCACCTCAGAAGAAAGACCTGGCAACCGAACACCCACATCCCTCCCCCCCCAAATCAGCTCTGTCTCTATGGAGAGCCAGACTCCACTCCGACGAGTTGGGGGTTTCAGCTCACTGCTACCTCTGCTGCTTGGTCACCAAAGCCCACAGCGGCAAAGAGGAAAGCTAGCAGATTGATGAGCGTGCTAAGCCCATCCGTGCACCCCAAATCCAGTTCCAAGGGGTTCTGATCAGCTCCCCAGAGAAAATCCAGACACAACCCTCTCCCTTTGAATTCTGTGCTCCAGGGATGAGGAGCTGAGTCTACCCCCCAGAGGAGCAAGCAGAGCAGGTGGGGGTGTGGTGAGACAACAGGCCAAGGGACTCAGCAGTGTCCAGTCACTTCCTTGTCCTCCTAGGTATTTGGAACGATTGCAAGCAAACAAACAGGATTCCGCTCGCCCCCCGTTAGCCTGTTCCGAGCTCCGGGGCCTCTTAGAGGCGTGACTTGCCATCTGCATTGGTTTCTAAAACAACCAGTCAAACCGCAGGTGCATTTGGGGTGTGTACTTGTCAAAGGGGGCTGGGCGCTGCCGAGTCCGATGGACTTGTGTCTGTTGTGAGAGAGCCCGAGGGTAGGGAGACAGGCCAGAGAAAAAGAAAGCAGAAGTGGGCGGAGAACCATGGAAGGTGGATGCAAGTTGGATCACAGGGTACCTCCCTCCAGGTCTCCCTGGGACCCTGGGAGTCTTTGTCACACAGTCCCTCAGCATACCAGGATCTGCTTGGTCGAGGGGGCGATGTAAATTTAGCATCGGGATCGGACTGATTCAGAGGTGATGGAGGAAAATCACAGTAGCATAAAAAAATCCCAATTAGAAGAAGTTAAACCGAACACCCATTTCATCCCTTTCCTAGTCTAGGTCTGTATTTTTTTTTGTTTTTTTTTTTTTTGGGGGGGGGCATCACTGCTCTCCGGTGGTGGGAGCAGGAGGCCCAGCCCCACCGCTGGAATTGAAACTCTGTCCCAGTGGGCCACAGTCCTGTGCACAACCACTACGCCCCCGGAGCTCAGCCCTTAGGTCTTTATTTTGAATCATTATGTTTGCCAATTTCCCCCCTTTTGAGTTCAGTGAACAGACAGGAAGTGGTTTTCTGTGCTTTCTCTGTAAGATTTTTCATCTTCTTAAGGAAGTCCAGTGGACCAAGGGTGTTAGTGCCTCTTCCCTGGTGACTGGGGCTGGAATTTCATTGTTCTTGAACATTAGTCACCTTGTGACCTTCCTAGGACAGTTCTGATTTTACCCTACAGGAAACACTGCCCTGATGGTAAATGTTTCTTGGAATTTCAAGCCTAAAAAATCTACCAGTAGTCATGCAGTCAGAGCTTACAGTGTGGCTCTTTCACGCCTTTTTAATTGCTGTCAGACATATTTTATAATATATATACTTGTTGTAAAATAGATTTTGCAACATACATACATATATACTTTTTGAAGAGTTCATGGAAAATTGAAACTAAAATCGAATGGAATTGATCATGAATTGGTTGAAGTCTGCACCCCTCTCCCTGGTATATCACCATTCTCCAGCAGATCCTCATCAAAAGGGTGGGGGGAGTCTATAATTTTAATAGCTTGAAGACCTTCGGGAGACCTGGAGGCTGAACGAACTCCTGAAATTAGTGTCCCGAGATAATCTTTGAACCTTAAAGCCAAATTATCCCCGGCGGTCATCTTAAAGGCAGACAGTTGTTTAACTTTGCCATTAAAGAATGTCTGTCTTGAGCATCGTACTCTTTCAAGATCTAGTTACATAAGCAGGACTGCCAGGAGGACAAACAGATGGGTCTTGAAAGAAGGACAGCTGAAGCACTCCGTAGAAGTGAGGTTTCGTCTCATGTGCGCCCCACGTGCTATCAGGAGAGGCTACTCCTTGGAAAGGAATGCCGTGCTCTGCAATGTGGAACTCCAGCTCACTGCAGGGGGTCTCTTCTGACTCGCCAGAAAACCCTCATCTTGCTCCCTCAGAGGTCGGATGGTCTTGAACCGCTAACCTTGTGGTTAGCAGCCCCATGCACAACCCACGATGCCACCAGGGCGCCTCTTGGAGGGCATTTAAAAAAAAGGAAGACGGGGCTGAGTCCCGGTGGCGTAGTGGTTGAGTGTGGGACTGCGGCCCACAGGGTTGGCGGTTCATATCCAGCAGCAGCTCTCCAGGAGCAAGGCTGGGCCTCCTACTGCCACCAGGGGGCAGTGATGCACACACACACACACACACACACACACACACACACGGTAGACCTTCAACAAGAAGGACAGATACACAGTGTCTGCAAAAATAGACACAAAGGTAACATTTTTGTAGGGGACCCAGGACCAGGTGGTGGTTCATTCTGTTGAACCGGGATTGCTGTGGGTTGAGAAAGATTCCATCAGAAAGTTATTGGGCCTGTGAATTTATGTCCACAGGCAGGAACCATTGAAGGGTGAGATGCCTCTGTGTCTGTTCTCAACAGTAGCAATACGATGGATACAAATGTAACAAGTTACAAAGGGATACAACACAGCCTTGGCCAAGTTTAACATTTAAACAGTACTTACAATTCAGTGACTCCAGTGATACGGATTCATTTCCTTCAAAGCTATTGGCAGACCCAGAGCTGCTTGAGAGAGCCCTTTCGTGGACATATTCTATTAAGTTTGCAGTTCAAGTGAGTCAAGGCAAGCAAAGGGTTCTGAATTCATCATCGCTGGGTAAGACCCACCCTTCCACTTAACTCCCCCTCCAGTCCAGCGGCTTCCCATGGGCCTTTCCAGCACAAGGAGTCAAGCGTGAACTCCTTCATCCTCCATTTCCAAGAGTAGGTTGTAGTGTTACAATGTTGCTGTTGTTGCTAAGGGCAGTCCACTCCCGCCCAACTCCCAGCAACCGGTGCACAACAGAACAAGACCCACCTCCCCAGTGTCCTTATGTCTGAGACCCCTGTTGCAGCTGCTGGGTCCACCCATCTGTCCAGGGCTTGGTTTTTCCAAGCAGGATGTCCTTCTGCAGGGACTAGTCTCTCCTGACAACTTGGCGCTTCTCCAACATCAGTCAGCGACCCATTACAGCATCGCCTGGGAATCCTGGAAACCAGCAGTTTGGGATGTGGTGGGTTTAGGACGGCCTGAGCTTCCGCAGCTTTAACAACCCCTAGGTGGTCACACCTGGGGCCGGTGTGTCTGCAGAGCGGACATTGGTGAGTTGGAGGTTTGAAGGTCGTGACACCTCAGAGAGGCCAATGGGGAAAACGACTGCCTTGCTCCCCACCCGTGGGAGGCGCTAGGACAAGGCTTAGGCCAAGTCATAAAGTTGACAAGATCAGGACCGACTTGACACCTTGGGGTGTCAAGTCCGCCCCAAGTCATAGCACTCGATGTCCCACAGGAGGAAGCACTTCCTGGTTCTCCACCGTCCTCATCATCACTGCTATGCTTGCGTCCATTGAGCAGACATGGTGTCAATGTCTCTTGTCAAGAGTCTTCCTCCTCAACTTTACCAGGCACGCAATCCTTCCCCAGGGATGGTCCTGGCTGGTAGCACGCCCAACGCAGGTGGGACTAGGTCTCACCATCCTCATGTCTAAGAAGCATCTGGCCTTCCTTATTCCAAGACAGATGTACCCATTCTCCTGGAAGTCCATGGGAGATTCAAAATTCTTTGCCGACACCGTAACTCAGAGGCATCAGTTGTTCACTGGTCTTCTTTATTCAATGTCCAGTTTTCACATCCTCATGAGATGATTGAAAATGTCATGGCTCGACTCAAGCGCACCTTCATCGTGACACCTTTGCTTTTTAAAAAGAGGTCCTTTGCAGTGACTTGCCTGATGTGATGCTTTGATTTCTTGACAGGTGCTTCCATGAGTGTTGGTGATGAATCCAGATAAAACGAAATTTTCCCCAACTTCAATATATATATATTTTCTGTTTGTCATCATGCTTCATATCGGCTCACTTGTGAGGGTTTTTCTTTTAAATGTTGGACTATAACCCGTCCTGCAGGCTGCAGTCTTTCACTTTCCTCAGCGACACCGCTTTTACATAAATCCAGAAACAATTGTAGCAAGTGTAGCTCTGGTTCCACACCTGGGCGAGGGACTTGGAGCCTTGCAGAAAGCTTACGTTTTAGCTCGGACTTCTCCAGCGCCCTTACACATGATTGCCCTCAGACTCCCCTTCTCCTTTGCAGATGCTCTTCCTTGCCTTCCTCTCTTGGTTCAAGATGCTCAGCCTCCAGATCTCTCCTTACTCATCGGCAAACACGGATGCCCTGTGCACATTCTGGTCCAGAGAAGTAAAGCCACTGACACTTCTATGTGTCACTATGGAGGGAGAGTTATATCAAGAAAATGGCTCATGTGGTTGTGAATGGGGGCAAGTCTGCTCCCAGGCAGATTCTGAGTCTGTGTGTGTGCTGCGCCCCCCCCCCCCCCCACCAAGTACATAGTCTCATGATTAGCAAGAAGGTGACAGACCGGTGGCTGCAGAGGCAAATGAGTCCCAGATCAGCAGATCACACAGGATGGATCCCAGAATCAGCAGGCTGTATGGCAATCTGTTAGCCCAAGAGCAAAGAACCATAGGCCAACGAACCAGATGCAGGATCCAGACTCAGCAAAAAGCAAGCAAGCTTTTCCACAGGGGTCATGTATCTAGAAAACGGGCCCCACCCAAAGGAAACATCCTTTCAATAGCTTATATCAGGATTGAAACTTGAGTAAGAGTGCTGCCTTCCAACCTAATCTTTTAGCAACTGATGGCCCGTGGTTACATGGTGTCAGGCCAGGTCATGGGGATTACGAGGTGTTAGTTGCAAGTCACTGACAATCCTGGCCCAGTCAAGTTGACCCAAAGCCTCACATGGTGACCAATTTATAGCAGAGTAAAACATTACCTTTCCAGTCATTGGTATGGTCAAGGTCATTGTTGGGCCCGCTGTATATTTTGAATGCCCTCCAAACCAGCGGATTTATCTTTGAGCACGTTATTCGGCAGTCTTCCCTTGTGATCCATAGGATCTGATTGGTGGGTTTTTGGAAGTAGCTCCCCAGGGTGTTCTTCCTAATCCGTCTGCCTACCGTGGGGGGCTAGTCTGAAAAGTTTCCAGTCTCAAACTGTGAGAATGAACGGATGGTCTACCAAATCACGCACTCCTTCATATATCAGGTGTCATCAGCTGCTATGGAATTCATTCCAACCCATAGCCACTCCGGGTGACAGAGTCAAACTCTCCCAGAGGGTTCTGCAGCCTGAAATCTTCAGGAATTACCACTCGTGGCGACTCTGTCCAATAGACCGAAACACTGCTTGGTCTTGCTCCAGTCTTACAGCTGTTCCTGTGCTTGGGCCCATTGGTACAGCCCCTGCATCCATCCATCTCCCTGAGGGGCCTTCTCTTATCCACTGCCCCTCTGCTTTACCCAACACGCTGTCCTTCTCCAGGGACTGGTGTCTCCTGACAGCATGTCCACTATGGACCGGAGGCTCTAAAACAAAAAGTGTTCTTTGGCATGGAAGTCTTTGGTAGGGCAGCAGGCTACCCTGATGGGTGCATTAAAATAGAACAGATCTGTCCTTTTAATTTGGGCTCCAAGGATTCACAGACGGCGTTTGATCCCCAGCTCAGGGAGGGACTCTGAAGGTCTTGGAGAGATTACTTCTAAAGAGCTGCCCTTTGCCCAGAATTCCAGAGTGTCCTCTGGGGTCAGCAAAAACCCACCCATCCGGAGATGAAAGGACACTTCCTTCCCTCCTCGGTCTCATAAATCAGGTCTGATGTCAGTCTTGTTTCATGATGACGATGATGGTTTTTCTGGCACGCTTGCATTGGGGGCTGTTAGATGTGTCGAACCAGAAGTCTTTGACTAGCCCCCCACCCACCCAATTTTCTTTGTGATAATAAAGGTTACCTCTTAAAAGGGTCTACTTAACAGAGGGGAAAAGCACAGGGGCTGTCAGCCAGTGTGAGACGGGGAGAGCCCTACATCTGACTGTACTTAGTGGGGAGGAAACTTAAAAAAAAAACCAAAACCTCCCTTCCAACTTTCATTTCTTGCTTCTTTTATCCTTAAGCTCAGCAATAAACTAGCACTCTCTGGTTAAAAAGTCAAGGGAACAGATGTATAATTCTGGCGCTTCGGCATCTATATTTCACACAGAGCATGTACGTTTCCAGAGAAGCGCTCAGATCCCGTGGGAAAACCCTGCTGGAATCTTCCCCGGCATCCAGCCCAGTCTCCCCACCATTCTGTCCATCTCGGGAGAGGGATGCACCCCCAAGCTGGCGGCCTCGTGGCCTAAGGAGGCCCTTCATTTCCCAGACAGGAAACAAATGGTTAACTACACAGAACCGAACTCCTGGGACTTGTCTCCGGTGGGCCACAGGCAGGGGCCCGGGGAGGACACTGAGGGTGACTGGACACTGTGGATGACTGGACACCCTTTGTGGTCAAGTGCATTTTGACTCACAGAATCCCACTGGGGCACAGCGTAGACCCTCCTCTTAGGAGGTCCCTGGCTGCAGGTATTGCCAAAACAGATGGCCAGGCCTTCCTTCTGCTGACCCCCAGAGAAACAGCTGCCGATGAGCCGTGAGTGTGTGCCCCAGGAGAACGCCACTCTGTGGGGTTTGCTGTGGGTTGATCTTCAGGCCTCTCTTCTGAGGTACCTTCAAATGAACTTGGACCTCCCAACCCTCTCCCCACTATCGAATTGATGCCAACTTATCGTGACCCTGTAGGACAGGGTAGAACTGCCCCTGTGGGGTCCCGAGACTAGATTTTTATGGGAGTGAAAAGTCTGGTCTTTCTACGGAGGCGTGGCGGGTGGTTTCCACCGATGGGCCTTGTGGTTCAAAGCCAGGACTCCCCCCTACCCTGTCCTTGGGCTCCTAAGTGCCTATTCCCATTGGAGAAAGACAGTGCGGCCAGCACGTGGTGGGCAGTTTCAAGTCGCATGTCCAGGGCACCTGCTGGGGTGGTGTATGAATCTGCCAGCATTGTGGCCGCTGGCTTTGAGGAGGCCACTGACCTCCCATTGTTCCTGGCGTTATTTTTCCTGGAGAGGAGATTCTTCCTAACTTCCCCACGTGAGTACTGGGAATGTTAAAAAGTATGTTTCCATCTCTTACAATTCTAGTGATATATTTAGCATCTCTGAAAGACCAGCACCTCAGGCAACTCTTGCTTGACCCACCCTTTGAAATAGAGTTAAAGAAAAGAAAAGGAGAAGTTTGCGCTAATGAGTCATCGCTGAAGATCTTTACAAGCATCTAAAATGTCTCAGATGTGTGATGCCCAGCCAGAGTAAATCACTGGTCTTCAGAACTCAGTGAAGATCCCGAAATGTGATCTGTCTTGGTTCATTTCACTCCTCTACAAACGAGGGACATGATAAACTCTACACGGCCAATTGTTTTTACCCCTCCAGAGGGGTTTGTGCCTGCCTGATGTCATTTCCCACTACGCAGTTTTTAATTCCTGCTGCTCAGTCTTCCGTGGTCCAGGGGGCAGCCTGCTGTTTCACTTTTTTATTCTTTCACTTCGTTTCCACACTCCACTCCCATCCCCTTCTCCTTAATCAGTTTCTGAATGAATGTCTTGATAGTGAATCTTTTTTTAAAAAAAAATTTTTTTTTTTTTTGATAGTGAATCTTTACGGACGCCTGTGCCCTAGGATAGCAGGCAGTGTGGTTTGGAGAATGCGTGTGCTTTATTTTAGTGAAATGCAATTGTGCTGAAGGTTCCCGTTGCATCTTCCTGTTAAACATAAGCCCGATGCTTCCACAATCGGGGGGTGGGGGAGGCTGTCACAGTTCCTCCATAATAATCAATCCACCACAGAATTCCACAACAAGCCCTACCCCAACGGTTGTGTGTAGGCACACCTTCTCAGGAGAGTTTGTGGTGTGCAGCATATTAAAAATGCTCACGATTTCTTAGATGAATCATTCCTCGGAGTCACTGGTCTAGAGTCAGTGCCTTGCCTGCATGATGTTCGGCAGTCAGGTCATCTTCCCACCTTCAGTGCACAATGCGATGAGTTCTCACGGACGGAGTTTTTCTCCTACTGCTTTTGTTAGGTGCTGGGGGGCCTGTTTCAACCTAGAGCAGCAACACTAAGTTCAGGAGACGAGACGCTACCCAGTCCTGTGCCATCCTTACAACTGTTTCAGCCCATGGTTGCCGCACTGCGTCCATCCACCTCTTTCAGAAGCTCCCTCTGTTTCACTGCCCCCTCCTTTCCCAAGCAGGGTCTTCTCCTTCAGTGACCGGTCTCTCTTGACAGTGTGTCCAGAGAACGTCAGATGAAGTTTCGCCATCCTGCCTTCTAAGGAGCACTCTGGTCGTACTTCTTCCAAGGTGGATTTGTCTTCCTCTGCTAAAATCCTACCATTAGTTTTGGCACCTCTTCCAGACGGGCTCCTCAGACAACTCCTGTTTGTCCTGTCCAAGCCACCCCTTGGAATCTGTAACACACCAAAGGAGAAGAAACAGAGGAAAGCTGTATTGATTAGTGATCACCGAAGATATTGAATAGCCTGTAAAATGCAGACGAGCCTCCAGTGTTTGCTCAGCCACCGTATAGATAATGACTTTCAGAACTCAGTGACGACGAAACACCTAGGGTCCAAATCTATTTTGGTTCCTCTTATTCCTCTATTAAAATGCATGCTTCCCTTCTAATATGAGTTATCCATAAATCTTGAAATAACCCCTACTTGGCTATGATGCTTTAATTTTAACATAGTTTTGGATTCTGTTAACGTAAAGGGAAAAAGAAAAGCCTTTTCAAGTTATGCTTTACAAGTCAAATGGGGAATTTTATTCTCAGACCATTCCAACTTGAGTTTGGAAGGAAGGTTTACCAGCCATATTAAATGAGTTGGACAACTTGCCTTTTATTTTTATTCTAAAAACATGCATGTGTTTTTAGACAGGTTCTTTGAAAATCTTGCAAAAGACATTAGTAAAAACCACCTGAACTGGGAAGGGGTGGGGAGATGGCTGGTGAAATGTCCATTTCTCGATGGACCACTGGATCATCCAACTTTTCTATTTCTTCTCAAAGCAGTGTTGATTGTGCAATCTTCAGCAGCATAGTCACTTGGCACCCTTTATGGCCAGTATATAGTTCATGATTGTCTTTTGCGATTTTAAAAACATCTCTGCTGCTTTTTTCCCCACCTGCGACAATTCTAGTGATATTTTTGCACCTCTAAAGATAAGCACCTCAGAAAACTCCTCTTTGACCATCCCTTTGGAATATAATAAAAATTTTGTTTAAAGAAGAAGTATGTGTTAATGAGTGATCGCTGAAGAAATTTACAAGCTTCTAAAATACCTCTAATGTGTGATGCCCAGCCAGCATAAATCACAACTTCTCAGAACTCAGTGAAGTTACAGAAAAATGAGGAGCCCGATCCGTCCAGGTTAGTTTTACTCTCCTACGAACGAGGGATGTAACAAACCACACCGTGATATACTTGACACTTTCAAAGAGTATTTTATTTATTTTTTTGGGTCTTAAGGTGTCATTTCTGACTTCTCTGTTCATAATACCTGGTGCTCCCTCTTCCACGGACCATGTGATAGCTGGTTATTTTATTTTCATCCCTCCTGGTGGTGCAGTGTTTATGCATTGGGTCGGTCACCTCAAGGTCCACAGTTCAAGACCACCAGTCGCTCCTTGGGAGAAAGAGGAGGCTTCCCACTCCTGCAAAGCATCACTGTCGTGGATGCCCACAGGGTTAGTGCTTTGGGGGTCGGCAGGAGCCACGCGGTGCATGGCTTTGAGGGGTTCTTGGTTCCTTTCCCACAGGCTCCCCCCGAGTGTCATAGTCCCTGTGGACGGGACAGTCTGGGAGCACCTGCACTACATTGGCCTGCCCGACATGCTCAGGGATCTCTGCAGGTGGGGGTGGGGGAGGATCTAGTTAAATGTAGATTCCCATCCAGTAGGCCTAGGCTGGCCCTCAGCCTCTATTTCTTGCCAGCTCCCAGCTGGTGCAGGGGAGCCCACCTGGAATAACCAGGGTTCTGAATTCAGTTTAGGGGCTTCCAACTCCAACGGTTATCACCAGCTCGTGGACTCCCTCACAGCAGCCCCCCGGGACAGGAGAGAGCCGGCTCCATGAGCTCGAAACCCTAATTCGTTACCATAGAAAGCCTCATCTTTTTCCTAAAGAGCGGCTGGTGGGTTTGACTGCAAAACTTGCAGCTAGTAACCCAGTGGGTGGCTCACTACCCTACCAGGGTCCCTACGGACTTTTCTTTTTAACCCCAAGGGCTTAGCCCCTACCTATCTCTCAGTGCAGGTGGTCCCTGAATTAAGACGGGTGAAGCTACCACGGACGTGTGGCACGTAGTGACCCTCTGTTTTTGCTTTTGGACATCTTATATTTGCATCTTGTGCATCTCATCATGACGGACGTGTCAGGCACGAGGCACACCTCATTCACTGAGGCGATCCCCCTGGGGTGTGCGCTGGCAGATGTTTGCGTGTAATTATCTCTAGCCCCCCCAAAAGCAAATAAAGATCGGATGTAGGAAGATGCTGGTAACCCAAGACAATCACAAAGACGATGGAAGAAAGGAGGAGAAAGAGACAGGTATTTGATTTATGTCAGAACCGATTTATGGTGGAGTTATCAGAACCGCGTCCTGCCTGGGGCTGGGTCTCCCTGTCTGGTGGTGGCTTGCTGCATGGTCATGATGCTGGAAGGAGACCACTGGCATTTGAAGCACCAGCAGGGTCATCTGTGGTGGACCGGACAGATCTGGGGAGGTGTCACTGTGCCGTTCTGGTCTCATCCTTTCTGGTGAGTCTGGAGACATTTTTATGATGGCGAGTGCCTCTCTCTCTGGGTGTAGTGGTATTGACTGAGTAGAGGTCAGGGGTCCCGCTTAATGCCTGACAGTGCCCAGAGAAAGACTTATCTGGGCCAAAATGTCCATAACCTTTCACAACCTGAATGCCTATCTGTTGACAACAAATAAACAAAATGTGCCGTGTCCAGATAGCAGGCTGTTATCACTCCCCCTTACAGAGAGATGAAGTCCTGACGCTGGCTACAGACAAGCACGGGTCTTGGACATATACACTGAGGGAATCAGGAGAGAACAAAGCCTGCTTGACCTCACAACTCTGGATTACCTAGATTAGGCCGATGCGCAGAGATCAGAGCTTAATGCGGGGATGGGTGGGGGGAGGGGAGGGGAGGAGAGGGACTCATTGTGGAGGTAGCATTGCGCTTCTGCTTAGCTGCTGCTGTGCCGGGGATTCTGGGTTATAGGACCCTGTAGGACAGGACAGGGTCCTGAAGGAGCTGTTCCATTCTGTCCTATTTCACTGCTCTGCCATGGAGTCCATGCCAACTCACATCGACCCCTTGTGGGTTTCCGAGGCTGTCACTGTTTATGGGAGAGAGAGCCTTGTCTTTCTCCCACGGACCTCCTGCTGGTTTTGAACTGCCCACCACGCGGCTGGCAGCTCAGCTTGTAACCCCTGTGCTGTAAGGCTGCTCTAGGCAGGAGTTTTAGGGCAGTGTGGAAGGGCTCCAGAGGGTCTCTCCCCAAGGCCGTTGGTGGATCTGAACTGTGGCCTCCGGATTAGCAGTCCAGAGCTTGACCGCTGTGTCCCCAGCCCTCCTGGAAGTTTGCTTCTGGGGATGGAGAACCAGACAGTGGCTAGCGATGGTGGCCGGTCAGCCACAGACGTCACTGGTTTTATTGGATTGGATGAGAGAAGGCATGTTGAATTGGCAAGTGCCATGCTGCCTCAATGTTTACAACAACAGCAACAGTATCAATAGTGCCAGGGTAGAGATGCCGCCATACAGCGCCCCCTGTGATCACTGGGTTTCCTGTCAACTTGGGTGGGCTAGGATTCTCCCATGATGTGACCTCTTACGGTGTGGTCTACTCCATGATGGGATCCTCTTGAGGTCGCCCAGCAAGGAAGTCCTTAATCGGGGCCTATTGAGGGAGGCTTCCATCAGGGTGCGGCTGACTCTGAGAATAGAGAAGCCAGCTCTCTCCTATGGCTGGATCCGCGTCCTCCATCTGCTTTATCAACCAGGTTGGACTGACTCGGGTGTACAGCAGTAAGTCATGCTTGTCATAGCTCCTTTTCTAGATACATGCAAAGGAGCCCCGGTGGTGTAGTGACGATGCAGTGGGCTGCGATCTGAGAGGTTGGCAGTTCAAAACCGCCTGCATCTCCGAGGGAGAAAGATGGGCTTTTACTCCAGTAAACAGTGACAGTCTCAGAAACCCACTGGGAGTCGCTATGGGTCAGCTCTGATGGGATGGCAGTGAATGTGGAGTGAAAAACACATACACCTATCTGTGGCTTTGCTTCTCGAGGGAACCTAGCCCAATACCACCTTGTAGGTTAAAATCCAACCTTTGGTTAAAGTCCAAGCACGGGTGCTGCTGCTAACTGGGCCTCCGGCTCATGGGGCCCCCACACGGGGGGACACATCCCGGTGTCACCCCCCACAGTCGGTTGCAGGACAGACTGCTGCCATCTCTTGAGCTTCCCGTAGCTGGTGTCAGCAGCGGCGGGTCACCGGGTCGTTCTCCCTGGTCTGCCATCGTTCAGAGCCTCCCCGGGAACCTGGTGGGCATCTGAGCTACGTGCCAGTCTCCACCGACCGGCAGGCTGCACGCCGATGAGGCTGGCTTTGAATCATGGCCCTGTCTGGGGGACAGAGGGTGACAATTCGGCCACTCAGCCCCAGGCCTTCCTTTACAGAAACCCCCAAGTGAGAGGGTGGGCCAGAGTGGTCTCGAGCTTGCTTTCCGAGGTGCAGTTTCAAACAGAGTCCTCTGATACGTTCCCGTGTCCCCAGGTGTCAGACAGAGACTCCGCTTGTGCTGTGACCCTGGCCTGTCTCTTGGTCCCTGGGCTTGGGCCGAGTCGTGCGGGCTCCCAGCCTGGGCTCTGGTGTCGGCTCCGGCCACGTTCCTCTCTACACTGCCCACTAGGGGACGTTGCCTCCTCCCCTGCCTTCCAGACCCACTGCCTGGCAGGAAGGGCAGCCATTCTTGACTGCCTGATGCCCACAGAACAGCGGGAGATGGTTTCAATCAGCTGCGTGGTTGCGTCTGGCCGGGATCGGATGCCTCCGTAGGCAGTGTGATTGTCTCGAGACGAGGCAGGACAAGACAGACAAAACTCCGTGTGCCTGCTCAGGCAGTAGGTCTCCCTCCGGCACAGCCAGTGACTTCATTCCGCAAACAGGATGCTCCCGCAGGACTCTGGGTGGTGAGCGTCACGTCTGGGCTTTCTGGCACAGAGGTGGATGGGTGTCCACGTGGGAAGCTGTCGCTGCACCTGAGACCTAACCTGCAGTGTGCGGCGTCCCCGGTCGCTGCAGGCCTGTCCCCATGCAGGCGGCTGGTCCCACCACTGGCCTTTCCCATCCACAAAGTCTCTGGTGGGGACTGGATGTGGGCAGTTCTGCAAGTACTGGTGGCACAGTGGTTCCGCTGGCTGCTCCACCCGCCGCTTTGTGGGAGAAGAGGAGGCTGTTCACACCTGTGAAGAGTGGTGGTCAGTGAGACCCACTCCGGGGCCGTTCCACCCTGCCCCTGACTCAGTGGCGGGGGCTGGGGGCTTTCTGGAGGAGCATGGTGGTGCAGTGACTTCTCATTAGACTGATCACAGCAGGGCTAGTAGTTCAAATCCAGAAGTGGCACTCACAGGGGCAATTCTCCCCTGTCCTAAAGGGCAGTTGTGAGTCCCAGCCGGTTGGGTAACAGGAAGTGGCAGGTCCCAGAGGTGGGGGGGGGCTGCTTCTGCTACTTCAGGAAGCCTGGGGTCAAAGGGAGTGGCAGAGACAAGATGGGGTCAACAGAGGGAAGGGGCAGTGGCCCAGGACTGGGGCATAAGCAAAGACACCCTTCCATCCCCTTTGAAGATCAACCTCTTCCTTTCCTCTCCTGGCTGTTCTGAGCGTCTCCGCCTTCCAGAGAGCGTCACCCACACCTTAAACATCTGTGGAGTACACCGGCCTGGCAGGTGTTGCCCTAATTCCAATGGCCATCCCGTGCCGAATGACAAGACACCTGGCCTATTGGCAGCACTGCGCTCGCTCGGGGAGTGAGTCATGGAAATTGCTGGGCTGTTTTTCTCGTAGGGAAATGAAAGGTCCCCCAGGGGCTGCAGGTGCCCAAGGGTGTGTTTGAATGGCTGACCATCGAATGGAACCGTCTAGTCAAGGTGAAGCAGGCCGTGGGGGATGTTGATCCGAGCCGGTGGCTTCTGTGGGTTAATTTGTTTATTTGTTGTATACCTTACCGAGGCTGGGGGCTTGGGGGGTTCTGGGGACAGGAAGATCGCCGCTGCCTTCCAAGGGCCCTCGAAGGACCGCGCACACTGCTCAGCCACACCTTCTCATGCCACACGGCCAACGCCTGCGCAGTTCTGCGTGTTACCGCTTTGGAAAAACTATTTTCACTTGTTCTTCATGAACTATTTTAAGCAGAGCAAGTTGGCTGGCCATGAGAATTTCCATCCCGTCGGGGAGGAAGGTCAGTGTACAGCAGCTAACCTAGGGGCTGATGGTGGGGACCCCCTCTGCCCCACCCCAGAAGTCTCACAAAGAAAGGACTTGACTGTCTGCTCACTTTAAAAGCACAACCAAGGAAATCATAGAGACCAGAGTTTAACTGTGGTAATGGCAGCAGCTGCCCCTCGAGGGAGCCCTGGTAGCCTGAGGGTCAAACATCGGGCTGCTAACTACAAGGTCAGCAATTCAAAACCACCAGCTGCTCTGCGGGAGAAAGGTAAGGCCATCAAGGCAAGGCGGTGCCCGTGGTAAAGGGTGACCGTCTCCAGAACCTATCCACAGGGATAGGGCAGCAGGTCCCTGTCCGAGAGAGTGGGAACCGACCCAATGGCCCTGAGTTGGGTTCGGGTTTTGGCCAGGAGCAGGCGGGAAGGGAGGAGAGGGAGGTCGTAATAGTATCCAGTTTCAGGGGATGGAGAAATCTGGCATCGGAAACAGGGGATGGGGATGTGTTTGTGATCGATGTCGGTGAGGTCACAGAGCTGTGCAAGTGGGGAGTGTCAGGTTGGCAAGTGTGTTATCTGCATTTTTAACAACAATGAAAAGATCACAGCTACCAAGACCCTACAGGGAACCTCTACGGTGTGTCCTGGGGCTGGAAGCCAGGTTGAGGCATCACCAAGAGGCCCGTGGCCTGGCAGGGATGTCTTCTCAGGCAGTAGGGCTGGTTAAGTGGCCTTGGGTTCCTTCACTGTCCTGCCACATCAGATGACCCCACTGGAAGGAGAGGGAGGCTGAGATGGCCCCGATGGGCTGGTCAGGGAGCACAGAACATGACCGATGCATCCCTGGTGACAGGGCCACTTCTGAAGAGGAGGGCTCCATCATGGGGCATAGGGACTCTGAGCAGGAGCCCAGTGTCTGGGAGCTGGCCACCTGTCAGAAGGGGTCCTTTAGAGTGAGGACCGGGACAGCGAGGGACTCGCTCTGATGCTCATGATGTCCAGGGAGGTCTTTCCCAAGAAGTCAAACCTTGGGTGTGCTGGCCCCACAAGAAGACATAGCTTAGAACTCCAGCTGCCACCACCCACCTCCATGGATGCCCTGTTATTCCAAGATGGTCTTTAGATGGGACGGTTGGATGATGTCAGAGGCTGGGTGGGTGCAGTGGGGCCACCCTATGAGGGTCTCTCTCCTGCCTTTGAGGGAGAGAACTGTCCCATCTGGGAAAGTGCTTTTGGTGGTCCCTGAGTCTGCAAGAGCACCCAAACTCCCAACTCACCCCATTCTGATTCACAGTGACCCCAAAGGACGCGGTAGACCTGCCTGTGGGTTTCCGAGACCCTCACTCTTTATGGGAGTAGACAGTCTTGTCTTTCTCCTGCAGAGCAGCTTTTGGGGGTAGCAGCCCAATATGCAGTGTACTACACCACCAGGGCCCCTTTCTGGGTGCACAGCTTGGTTTTAAAAAAGTTCCCCGTTGCCCTCCTGGGTCCTTTATGCTTGTTTCTTTTTCTTTTCTTTTTTTTTTTGTGGGGGGGGCATCACTGCCCTCAGGTGGTGGGAGTAGGAGGCCCAGCCTTTGCTCCGTGGAGCTGGAATCGAACCTCCATCCCAGTGGGCCGCAGTCCCACGCACAACCACTACACCACCGGGGCTCAGCCCCGCTTGCTTCTTTTTCTGTGGCGTCCTTGGAGTCTGTGCATGTGTGTCCACGTCAAGAGAGGCATGTGTTCATTATAAATTAAGGCGGGAAACCAAGGCAGCCCACGCCATGGGGCCATTTGACTGTGTCATGCAGGGTCCGAATGGACCTGATGCCACATGGACAGCAGCAGCAGCAACAACAATAGTCTGTGTCCAGGAGGAACAGGAGGTGGACAGGCACTGGGCGCAAACCCCAGAGGTGAACCTACAGCTTTTGGGGTATGGCTTCGAAGAGCTGGGTCCCTCTCCCAGTCGGGCTCTTCTGTCTCTCAGCTCTCTACTGAGGAACACCTGGGTGCAAGGTCCACTTGGTTTGATTGTGCCTCGGTTGTCAAGCTTCCCTCAAAGACACGCCCTTTCTCTGTGGCCTGACTGACCAAGTCCTGCCTCCAGTTGGTGGCCCGGGGCTGGTGGCAGGGGGTGAGCACAAGCGTTTCCCTTTCCGGCCTTTTCGTCTTACAGTCATGGAACCTCTTCTGCGAGAGCACAGGGGTTTTTCTCTGCTTCTCATCTCAGAACAATTCGCCTCTCAAGCAGGACCCCCCCCCCCCTCATTCCCAGGCCCCAAATGCGCTGGAAAAGGAGCCCGTGGTGATTGACAAGATGAGGTTTCTTGTTGGGTTGTATTTCAAATCTAGTGCGTTCCCGAAACCCCCAAGCCTTTGGCTGTAAATCATGGAGAGGTGGATGTCTTCGGAGAGTGAATTTTGCATAAAATGTCAGCCAGAGGCTAGGGGACCCGCGGCAGGATTTATGGCTTTGGGGGAGGTAAAAGAAAATGGAGCTGTGGATCTGCATGCTGCAGGGAAGGCTGGGAAGGAGGGGGGTGGGAGGGGGAAGGCCTGCAGGTTTCTTTCATTGGCCCAGAAGGAAGGGTTGTTTCTTCTGGCTTCCGGGCAGACAACCAGTGGTTTTCCAAGCCAGGACTCTGGGGTGCTCACTTAGCCGTCGGGGGAAAGGGAGCCTGGGAAGGATGTGAGCAGCTACCATCCAAGTTACTCCGGGTTGCCCTGGCCAACCGAGAGGTTACTTCACTAAGGGCTCCAGTTCTACAAGTCCCTGGGGTGTTGTTCACTGCTCCCCCAAGTTGTCCTTGGAAAGCACAGACCTGTTGATTTTAGGGAGGAGGGTTGCAGGGATGCTCCAAGCTCCACGTGGCTCCACCACCCACCCAGAAACACCAACGCCCTCTGAGTGGGACAAGACAGCTTCTCTCCTGTGTTTCTCTCACTGTTCTGCCTGGATGAGGGTAGCCTCCTTGTTAAGCGTCTTTCCCTGTGATCTGTCTTTTCAGAGAGTGGTGCATTACAGTCACCTACTGTGATTGTGGAGCCTGTGATTTCTTGTTTCATCTTGTGGAGTGTTTGCTTGATGAATGTGCGGGTCTCTTGATGGGCACGTATACGTTTATTAGGCGTACTGTTTCTTGCTCTAGTGCTCCCTTGAGCATTATAGAGTGGCCCCTCTTTGTCTCTTGTCATGACTTGTACTTTGCGATCAATTTCCCCCCCAGAGATTAAGATGGCCACTCCTGCTTTTTTTTTTTTGCATTGTCATTTGGTTGGCTTATTTTCCTCCGGCCTTTAATTCTTTTTTTTTTTTTTTTGTGTGGGCATCACTGCCCTCCGGTGGTGGGAGTAGGAGGCCCAGCCCCACTGCTGGAATTGAACCTTTGTCCCAGTGGGCCTCAGTCCCGCGCACAACCAGGGCTCAGCCCCTTAATCTGTTTTTGTCTGTAAGCTTGAGATCTGTTTCTTGTAGGCAGCAGATTGGTGGGTCATGTTTTCTAAGCCAATCTGCCTTTAAATGTCTGAGTTCAGTCCATTGATATTCAGTGTTATTGCATCGATCGGTGCACTCTGTGATGTTATCTTGTACCTTTTGTGTTGGGTGTTTTCCTACTTACCTATCTTACCGGTTTGTGGTGTGTGTGTGTGTGTGTGTGTGTGTGTGTGTGTGTGTTTGTGTGTGTGCTTCCTTCCTGCCTTTTTTCCACTATTGAGCTAATGCTATCTTGGGGGCTGTTTTCTCTTTGTCGACCTCTGGGTGGAGTTGTTCTATGTGACGGTTCTTATTTGTGCGTGGTGAATGTTGATCCTCTGTTCATACTGGGTCTGCCAGGGTCTTTTGTGGGGCTGGGTTTCTTTTTACACATTCGTTGAATTTTTCCTTATCTGGAAAGACTTCTTACTTCTCCTTCTATCTTAGTAGATAATTTGGCCGGACATAGTATTCTTGGGTTTGTGTTATTTTCATTCAATTTTTGAAATCTGTTACTTCACTCCCTCTTCTTTATCTGGACATATTCTTATTTGGGTACCTTTATAAGTGACTGTGTTTTTCCCTAGCTGCTCTTATGATTTTCTCCTTTTCCTTATAGTTGGATAATTTAACTAGGATATGTCTTGGTGACTTCTTCTTGGGGCTCAGCCTGGCTGGTAGTCTTTCAGTCTCCTGAATGGTTGCCTGATTTTCATTTATTAAGCTGGGGAAGTTTTCCTCTAAGAAGTCCTTTGCTATTTTCACTATTGACTTCTTTGTTATGTCTTGTTCTGGTAGTCCAATTAGTCTAATATTATCCCTCTTCATAGCATCAGACATGGCTCTCAGATTTTCTTTAGCTTCTCTGATTATCTTATTTGACTGCTTTTCCCATTGGTTAAAGGAAGTCTGCCTGGTTATCCTCTAGGTCACTGGTGCGATTCTCTGTCTCCTCCAGTCTGTTGGAAGTCTGCTAATTTGTTACTGGATTTTGTTATTTCATCTCTTAGGTCTTGTATTTCCCTTTGGTGTGTTGCCTTTATCTCCTTTATAATTTCATCCTTTTCTATAATTTCATCCTTTTCTGTATCACTTCCCTATATCCTGCATGATTCGAAGCAGCATTCTGAAGGTTTCTTTCTGTGGCAGGTCAATGTACCTCTTTCCTATATACATATGTTTCTATGGATTTGTTCCTCTAGTCTACCCAGACTAACACAGGGTCAGTGAAAAAGGAGGAGAGCCTGGATGAGATCGATTGATACAGTGATGGCAACAAGACCTCAAGCAGGTCAATAATTGTGAGGATGGTTCAGGATTACAGGGCTGGGTGGTGTTTCCTTCTGCTGTACACTGGGTTGGAGCAGTATAAGTTGAGGCAGACTCAAGGGTATCTCACAACAATAATAAATATCCGGGGAATTCTTAAGCTATTTCTTTCAGGGCAGTTGGTAGTGATTTGACTTAGTTGTGTGTGTGGTGTGAGCTAAGGATTCAATGGAATTCTTTTGCATGCAGTCATACAGGTGTCCCAGCACTGTTTTCCACAGAGACTAATTTCCCTGTTCTATAGCGTTGGTGACCTTGCATCAGATCAACTGACTATGCAATGTGAGGGTTTGCTCTTGAGCTCAATTGTGCCCCATTGACCAATAAGTCTTTCTTATGCCAGACCCACACAGCTTGATCACTCTAGTTTGTTAGTAAGTTTTAAAATGGGAAATCTGATTCCTCCAGCTCTGTTCACCTTTTCCTAGATTGTTTTGACTGTAGTGGGTCTCTTGAATTTGCATACGTCTTGTAAGATCAAGTCTGTCAAGTTCTGTAAAGAAATCAGTGGAGATGTTACTATGCACCATGTAGAATCTGTCTGCTGAGTCCGGGCAATCCGTAAATACAACATTTATTTAGGTCTCCTTGGTCATCTAACAATAATATCATTTCAAGAATGCAAGGTTTTTCCCTCATCTGTTCAATGTATTCTCGAGTGTGTGATTATTATTTTTTTATGCTATTGCTAAGGAAATCACTTTCTTAAGATAACTTTGGGTTTGCTCACTGCTACTCTAAAGAGATGCAATTGGTTTTTGTATCTTAATTAATGTTTCTGAACTAGTTTATTAATTCAAGTGATTTTTTAAAAGTGGGTTACCTAGGATTTTTTTTTTTTTTTGCATCACTGCTCTCTGGTGGTGGGAGTAGGAGGCCCAGCCCCACTGCTGGAACTGAACCTCTGTCCCAGTGGGCCGCAGTCCCACACACAACCACTACACCACTGGGGCTCAGCCCAACCTAGAATTTTTTTTTGTTTTGTTTTTGGGGTTTTTTTTGGGCATCACTGTCCTCATGTGGTGGGAGTAGGAGGCCCAGCCTTTGCTCCATGGAGCTGGAATCGAACCTCCATCCCAGTGGGCCGCAGTCCCGTGCACAACCACTACGCCACCGGGGCTCAGCCCGAACCTAGGATTTTTTAAATAGGGGATCATGCCATTGAAAACTAGAGGTAGTTTGACTTCTTCCCTTTTCATCTGGTAGTTTGTCATTTTGCCCATTATCCTGCATGGAGAATCATACTTTTGTCCATCTCAGGCAGAGGTGGTAGAGCAGAATACAGAAATCATCAAGTAGTATCTCTGATATCACATGCAGGGAAACTTTGGGTTGTCCCAGAAATGTTTGCAGCATTGAAGGGGAGCTCCTAGGGGTTCAGAGCAGTAGTTGGGGAGAAGTAGGATGGGTCTCTGGCTGAATGTAGAGAATACCAGAAAGGGGTTTCCTTGTGTCTCACTGACTATGCAACAACATTTAACTGTGGATCATAACAAACTATGAAAATATTATGAAGAATGAGAAAGGTAGAACACTTCTTTCTGCTCATGGGGAAGTTGCCTATGATCCGAAGGGCAGTGCTTTGAACAGGACAAGGGGACACTGTGTAGTTTAAAATCAGGAAAGGTGAGTGTCAAGGTTGTGTCCTTCCACCCTTCTTATTCAATCTATTTGCACAGCAAATCACTCAAGAGGCTGGACTGCATGAGGCAAAGTGAGAGACAGGCTTATTAACAAACTGCACCATGCAGATGACACAACCTTGTCTGTTGAGAGCAAGGAGGCCTTGCGGTGCTTGCGGATGAAGAGCGAGGATTGCAGCCTTCAGTCTGAACTGCAACTGCATGTAAAGAAGATGAAAATCCTCACAGCCGGACCCATTGGCAGCATCATGAGAAGACGTGGAGAGAGTGACATTGTCAAGGATTTTATTTTGACGGTGTCCTCTTTGTCTGGCTGTGCTATCTGGGAAGATGGGCCTCATCCATTGAGCCTTAGAGTACTGCCTCCTCTTCTAGTGTCTGGACGAGTTTCAGACGACTCGGTCTTCATTTATCCTTCCCTGTTGGGTAAAGGAGCTCTCTTGATGTCCGTGGTTAAGTGCCACAGCCTGGTCCATGCCGCACAAACATTTGAGAAGGACGTGCATGCTGGAGGCTTGCGGTGGGGAGTGACCCTCGTCTTCCCTCATCTCTCTGTCTCTTGTCTGATGGCACGGTCAGCTCAGATCCTGCCCTCCACCCCCCTGGTACACACAGAGGGGAAAGGAATGGCATTCACAAAAGGGCAGGATTTTCTGGGAGAAAACCAGGGTAGATTTTCTGAGAGAGTCCTGATCTCTGGGGATATCTTGGTCTTTGCAAGAGCCCCTGGTGGCAGAGTGGATCACACGCTGGGCTGCTAACCCCAAGGACAGCAGTTCAAACCCCCCAGTCACCCCCCCAGGAGAGTGATGAACATGTCTACCCCATGACGATTTCCAGTCTCAGGAACCCACAGGGCAGTTCCACTCTGCCCTGTCGATTTGCCTCGGGGCCGTGTCTCTCACCATAGTCGTTCAACCCGTCTGCTGAGCAAACAGTCAGAAAAACGACTCTGTGGAGAAGACTGTGGCGCCAGGATCCAAGAAAGGCTCACTAGCCTGCAATATGCAGATGACACGATGTTGCCGGCAGTGGGGGACACCTGAAGCGCTGACGGATGAAGATCGAGGACTGCAGCCTTCAATAGGGGCACCCCCTCAATAGTAAGGCAACCAGAATCCCTGCCACGGAGCCAACGGGTAGGATCATGATTAATGGAGAGAAGGTGGAAGTGGTCAAGGATTTCGTCTGCTTAGAGCCACATTTAATGCTCACAGAAGCAGTGCTCAAGAGATCAAGGGGCATGAGACCTTCGGTGACTCTGCTGAACAAGACCTCCTTTGGTGTGTTGAAAGCGGGGAGGTAGCTTTGAGGACCAACGTGCACCCGATCCAAGCCCTGGGCTCTTTAATCCTCTCACCTGCACGTGGAAGTTGGACAAAGAATACGGAACACGGAAGAAGAACCAGTGCATTTGGACGATGGTGCCGGAGAAGAACACAGAAAGCACACGGACGTCCAAAAGAACGTATCTGTCTCAGAAGAAGTACAGCCACAACGGTCTTGAGGGGCAAAGGTGGTGAGATTTCTTCTCATGTACTTTGGACATGCTGTCGGGAGAGACCAGGTCCCTGTAGGAGGACCTTGTGTTTGGCACAAT
Source organism: Nesogale talazaci (assembly GCA_004026705.1). Taxonomy (NCBI): domain Eukaryota; kingdom Metazoa; phylum Chordata; class Mammalia; order Afrosoricida; family Tenrecidae; genus Nesogale; species Nesogale talazaci. Next base: position 3,907 of record PVJH01020756.1, on the reverse strand, counting down.
AGTGGGGCATCAAAACAGAGGAAGGCCTTCCACGGGGTGGACACAGTGGCTGCACCAATGCACTCACACAGAGGAAGCATTGTGAGGTCGGTACAGGACAAGGCTGTGCTTCCTTCAGCTGTGCCGAGTCCCCTACGGATTTGATGGCACCTAACTGCTCCTGCCACAACCAGACAGTCTGGGCCAGAATCTAATCAATACCAATGAGTCTGGGTTTTTAAGGTGCTCCTAGGGTGGGGGGCATCCTGAGAGGGGTTCAGCATGTGTCGGGGGTCAGATGCCTTTGCTAGCCAGAGTTACTGAAGAGGATGGGGTGCCATGGAGCGGGGGCTGCCTGTGACTCAGCTGTGAAACCCCTCTGGCCCTGAGAGAGTCTGTGCCTCTTACAGGTGACCCAGGCCCGCCTGAGGAAGAGGCTCCAGGTGTAGGACCCTGGTTTCTGCTGGTACACGTCCGCAGCCTGGGCGCTGCTGGTGAAGACGAGGCTGGGAAAAACCCCCTGCAGGCCTATTTCAAGTGTTCAAAAGCTCAGCCGGATTATCCCGGTGAAAAGGGCAATCTCTCTCCTCCCTAAGTGAATGTTGTCTCCTTTATTTAAAAGAAAAAATTAACAACTTTATTGAGAGGCTTGGGGGACCGAGAAAGAAATATCCACCTCCATGCGGTCCCAGTGCTGAAAGACACGCTTTCTTCCCTTGATGCAGTGACATCTTAAAAGGCCCCCTTTGTCGTCGCTAAGCGCACTTGTCACGAAGTGATTCTCGGAGGGCAATTTGGCCGGTGTTGACTTGGCGTTGCCAGGCGGCGTTGTTGGTATAGCTCGAGACAAGCCCCCTTTTTAAGTTCTGCGGGAGTTTGCCGGACAGGAATCTCGACAATGCCCGGCTAATCTCGTCTGATGGGCGCTGGATGGATGGGGACTGACAGCATAAACCCGGGCTGGCGGGCCATTTCGCCGTGGGCTGTCCCTGCAAGGTCTGTTTCCAAGCGAGTGTTCCCAGAGCAAGGCTGTCCTGACCGGCTGCCGTCCCCGTGCCGGAAGGAAGCCCAGCCAGGCCGTGTTTGTACGCAGGCGTCTGTGCATCCATGAAGGAGCCCTGGGGCTCAGAGGCGCAGGGCACAACAGCTCCTGGAAAGGTCGCCTCCACACAAGTTTCGTCCTGGTGCACATCCGTCACTGTGTGCCGCCAACCCCAAGGCCACAGTTTGAGACCACCCGCTGCTCCGAAGGTGCAAGAGACGGTTTTCTGCTCCCGTCAAGAGTCCCAGTCTCTGAAACCCACCGGGGCAACTCTGCCCTGTCCCTCGGGCTCGCTGGCCGTGGGGGTCATGGCAGTGAGTCTGCATGTTGGCTGCATGGCTCCGTGTGGTTAGTGCATCATCTGGTGTCCATTCGAGAGGACGATGAGTGAAGGGGTGGAGTCTGGCCTGTCAATCAAGATAGAACCAAGGATGGCTCTGGGGGGGGGCGGGCTTTCTCCTGAGAATTCTGGGAACTCCTGTATTTTCTCCTGGGAGGCGGGAGACACACCTTTCTCTCTGCTCACTTCCTGCAAGGCATCTCTGAGATGGAGCTGCAGGGACCTACTCTGAGGCAGCCCTGAAGCCGTAGAAACCCCATGGAGACCTCTGCCAGCACCAAGATGCTTCTTCTGCCACTGACCCGGCACCCACTGCCCTGCGATCTTCCTGCCCTCGGTGTCGTTGCATGTGTTGTGTGAGCCAGAAGAGGACTTCAAGCGCTAACATCAGACTTGTGGACTTGATCTGAACTGGGCTGAGTTATTTTCTCAACATTTAGTTGCGCTTGTATATAACCTCTTTCTTAGCCACATGTGTTTCTGTAGTCTTCCCCGGCTAACACACTCAGTCATATTGCACGGTATGGACGGACGGACCGTGCTCTGGTGATCCATTCATTCGTCTGTCGATGGATTCCCCCGGGGGCTTGAACAGGTGAGGGTCTGAGCAGCTCTGTTTCTCGCTTGAGCTCCCACTCACAAGTCGATTCTGATGCACAGCAACTGCGTAGGCCAGGGCAGCACTGCTCTTGTGGGATTCCAAGAGGTCAACTCCCCCCACAACCCTGTTCTGTTGGGAGTTCTTACGGATATTACAATAACCCCTAGATCAAGCGTGATTGGGCATGTGCTGCCACCATCATTTCCAAAGTATTTTCTTTCTTCTTGCTCTCTTTGATACCTGCTCCCTTCTATCCCTGCCCTGTTATATCAATTATTGTTATTGTCATTATTTTTTGCCATTTCTTACACCATCCGATGTATCCATTCACCTTCTGTTCTCCTATTCATCCCCTTGAGTCTTGTTGTGCAGTCCTCGCTGCTGTCGGTGCATTCCTCTTTCTTTCAGGGGTTCACCTCCCAGGACTCGCTATTTATTTATTTTTAATTTATTGGTGGGAGTGGGAGGCCCAGCCTTGGTCCTGGAGAGCTGCTGCTGGATTCGAACCGCCAAGCCAGTGGGCCGCAGTCCCACACTCAACCACTACGCCACTGGGGCTCAGCCCTCAGGACTCGCTTTCTTAACAGCACTTAAACCCCTTCAGTCCTCAGTGCTCCTGCCAGAGGGGCGTGCCTTCTACGTGATCTCTTTGCTCTTCCTGCAATCGAGGTTGGAGCAGCCTAGTGCCTCCCCACCCCACCCCATTATATCTTTGGTGTTCCGTGTGACCTCCTTGTGAATTTCCCCCAATCAGTTCAGATGAGGTGCCAAACACTGGCCCTGAGTCTGACGTCTGCTATCAAGATCCCTTAGGGACTTCGTAAGATTATAAAAAAACGCTTTATGGGAGTAGAAAGCCTTATCTTTGCCCTCGGAGTAGATGATGGCTTTGAACTCCTGACATTGTGGTTAGCTGTCTAATGCCCAGCCACTAGACTACCAGGCCTCCTTTGTTTCACACTGCACCTTGCAATTTATGGAGCCAGTCTGGGGCAGGGGGCTGGGTTGGGGGGAGATGGATGCATGAACACAAGCATGGGTGAATGGAGAGGAGGGTTACCGCTGAGCCCGACTCCAGGCCATCACTTCTTCCCGCCCCTCCATTTGGGTATTGAATTAAGTGACGTTTTCACTAACATCTTCATGTAAGCCCCACGTGAGTTCCCAGCTTTACAAATAAGTGAGAGTATTCTGGCTGACCCGCTTCACCTGGTAAACCAGCAAGGGAGCCAGTGACTGTGTAGTCCCAGCTCTAGGCTTCCTCCTGCCTTGAACCCTGGAGGCACCTGCTCTTCCAGAACCCACACTCTGTACCAGAGAGATGTGGAACACAGAAGATGAATGCCGAGGAAAAGGAGAGGGTTGATTTATTGCTCCAGGGCGTGCGCAACTGCCCCTGGTGGCCCAAGAGCGTGATTGTAGCCGGCAATCCAGGCTGTCTACTGGCCAAGATTAGAGAGAGGAATGACTTTGTCACTTCTGCTCCTCAGGGGTGTGTCAGGTGATGTAGACCCCCAGCCTTCCTTCCTGTCGCACATGAGGGAATCACAGCTCCAGGGGTATGGTGACTTCCTGGAAGTCTCACAGCGACTGGCCATCAGGACCCAGCTCCTTGATCAAAGCCCATGATGGGTAGCCCTCCTGTCTCTGGACTCAACCACTGATATGACGACCATCCTCTCGGGGCAAAGAGCTCACTGTCCATCTGCAGGGCCCATTACCGCTATTACTTCAGAACTTCCTTCTTCTTGACAAAGAACGTCAGTGGCCTGACATCCATGCCGATCATGTTTTTTGAAAAAATTGAAAAGATAAGCCTTTTTATTATGCAACTCTCTCTATAATGTTTGCATACTAGATGTATGTACTTTGAATAATGGTGCTGGTGAAGAATTTTGAGCACATATGAGAATATTGAATATGATGTGACTATGACATGATATGA